>JAECUM010067071.1:0-14492 GCA_016617855.1 Megalonaias nervosa
GCTCTAAAGGTGTAGAATACGACTGGCTATAATTCACTGAGATATGAGTACTAAACCCAACAAGAACGTCATTTCAAACCCGCGTGATGGGTCACGTGATCACTCACTACAAGTCAATTTGCATGTAGGCTAGAATAGCCCTATCTAAGAATGCGATTCCCACGCTGTAAATGAATTTAAAAATTAAACTGTTTACAACGAAGCTAACACGTGGGCTGAACATGACGTTGGTAATAACCAATGATTTTCACTCAATGTTTACAAAATCGGAACCAAGTTCAAGAACTAGGTCAGCTAAAAATATACTGTAGTAATCTACTACGTTTTAATCAGGCTTAAAGAAGTACACAATATTTTTCTAGAAAAATGTCAAATCCAGTGAATAAAGTTATTAGAATAACATGTAATGAAATAAAAATAAAATAAAAGAGAATTTAAAACTAACACACAAGTAATTTAATTACATATACGTAACACAGGCCCGTATGTAGCTACCGCCTTTTTGTAACTTTAGCCAAAAGTACTGTTAGGGGGGACCAGTCTAAGTACTATATGCGGGCTCTGCACAGATTTTGCATACTTTTGAGAGAGTAACAGGTATAAGGTGAAGTTATTTCATCTGCAACACGCACAATGGAGAGAATGCTGGGATACCTCTATGTTGCTTTCATGTACTGTCGCTGAAATTTCTTTGGATATTGCACTTGTAGAAATTGTATATGATATAAGCAAACAGCAAACTAAATTCGCCGCTCCTGTGCAGTCCAAAAATCCGCCTGAATTACTTTAAAGTACTCTGTCACTTATTAAATAGGGACAATACATTCTTCCATATTAGGTAATACCAGTTTCTCAAAGAACATTGAATGAATTATGCAAAATATACAAAAGTAAAAAAGTTATCAGCTTGTTTATATTTTTATTTTTTTATAATTTTTTTTATTATTTTTTTTGTTGTTGTACAATTTGCATTTGAAGTCCAGGAAGTGAAAACGGCCAAACGGAGCTAGCAGTTTTGGAGAGATACACCTCTGAAGTAAGATCAATCTGTACACTATATGACCCAAATTACACCCATCAATCATATACCAAAACAAAGGGCACTAAACGTTCTTTTGACAATGCCTAAGATAGCCAAAGTTTTCTTTACGTAGCCAGAATAACCAGTGAATAAAATCTGGCAAATCTTTTTCTTTAAAAATCTAACCGTATGCAAAATGCAAAACTGTAGAGCGCCACCTATAGCTTTGCAAGGAACGCAATTACGTCAAAATCTAAAAGTCATCGGGAATCAAATGATGACGTCTTTGCCGCAGTCAATGGATTAAAGTAGCTGTTAAGAGATGATTCAGTTAACAGCAAAAATAAAAGATTATACTAAATCACTGATACATGTCACTATATATTACCTCGGTACAACATAGACTCCAGTATTGTCTTATCCCCGTCTTTATGGATGAGGAAAAACCTTTCGTCGGGTGAATTTTTCAAATTTTCATCAATGTCTCGAAGATGCTGAAAAAGGAGAGAAATTCGAAAACTTTATTTTAATATATATTTATATATCAGTGGGCAATTGAAACATGCTTGTGCCTTTCCGTTTCTGCCGACGATCGAAAAAGAACCCACCTAAGAAATATTACAGAAGCCACGATTACACAGAATTATGCATATTTTTCCTCATTCTTTATGTTCTACCAGAACTGACTCATGTCATCAAAACATTCATTACAACAGCATATGGACTGACATGATTTCTTGGACACAAGATTCTTTTGTTTATTTGCAACAAGTATGAACTTACTGGGCAAAGTTCTTTCACTTAACATACAAGTTTCCTATTTTTGTCTTTGGTACGGTAGAGTATATTAGCGATTAACTGTGTTCTCCGTCATTTTCAGGCAATTCCGCCGCGATTAAGAATTAATTATTGGTTGTTTTGGAGATGAATTTTCACGAAGAGATAGATAAATTTACTACGACAGCAATATAACTTATAGCCTAAGCTTTACATTTTAAAGGCTATCTCCTGTTGTTGGCATTTTGTCGAAAGCAAGGTTAAATTGATGAAAAGCCTATTTGCAAATTTCTAGCACACTACAGCTTGCGTTGGCAGCATAAAAGCACTGGAATAAAAACACTGGTGGGGCTTGTATGGGGATGTTGATATGCAGTGGAAAGCTATTATAAATCTGAAAAACACACAACGTATGAAAAATCGTTATGAAGATTGTTAGAGAAGAAATACATCAAGCTCATCTGGTGTGTATTATTGCAGACAAATTCCGGTTTTATCTGACCAATAGGTTACTGCGCTTTTGGAGTTAGCCCTATTTTGACATCTGGTAAAACCTTGTTAATCTGGGACAATCCACATCTGATGGGTTGGAATTAAACATTAAACACATTGAGCTGATTCAGAATGAGAGAATACTCGGCATTTATTTTGGTAAAAACTCTCAGTAAACCGAAAAGTTGTTCTCCGTCTCTGTTTTAGTTTGGGGGGGGGGGATTTTTTTTCACATTTCTGACATTACCAGCAGTGGCGGAAAATATGCAAAAGGAGATTCATTGGAAGACGATCGTACCCTTAGAAAGTCTTGACTTGTGTGGCTCAAAGCGAATTAATTTGGTTATGCATGGCTTGGCTTTGTACCCAGAAGACAAGTTGAATCCCTCTTATATCGATCCACTGCATCACAGGCATTTGAAATTGTATGAATCAGAACATGCGAAAACCAAATAGAAAAAGGACAAACCTATATAGAGGCATCTCTGTTTTGTTGTCCTTTTTCTGATTTTCTTTTCTCCAATATTTATATATTTTCATGTTCTACAGATAACAGTTTAAAGGCATGTGATTGCATTTAAACTGTTCCAAACACTCTTCGTTTATTATGAATCCCTCTTCAAATCGACCATCTAATAGTCCACGGGTTTTTATACTCCTATGCGAACGTATGTGTGCAGACTGTCCACCACTGAACACCTGTTTTGCTCCTTAATGGAAGTCAGAACAGTTTCCGATGACATCAATCAATAGTTTTTAATAAATGCAAGTGCAGTAGAAAATTCGACTTAAATAGTCAAACCAGTGAGTATAAAATACCAACTAAAGCTATGTAATTTATAAATAATCAAAGCCTGAATATATGATCTCAAAATATGACTTGTGCTATGTATACTTAATTGTGTGCTTAACTTTTGTCCATGATTGTAAGTTGTACTTTACATAATGTAAACAGATTGTTTACATAACTAGCTTTTGTCTATGAGTGTAAGTTGTAGATAGAATGTTTACATAGCATTTGAGTTCGGAATATTCTATACCCAGCCTTGTTTACAATTGAACTTGAATTTTCCGTTAGAATGATTCACATCTAGATCAAGTGAAAATGTTTATAAATAGGGATTTGACAAGCAAATAAAACATTCCTGTTTTAGATCAGTCCGTGGGAACAGATTTCGATCAGATTTTACATTTGTGTTCAGATATAATTTGAGAGGAATTCTTGACTTAAAATATTCACTAGAATTATTAAAGTGCTCATGAAAGAACACAAATATTTCGCTTAGCTTTGCTACATGTTTTTTTTTTTTAAGTTCTTTCGGACTGAATTATAACGTTGAAGAGATATAAACAAAGAACAGAGTTTAAACACTGATAATTAAACTAAAAAATAAGATAACTGATCATAAAAAGTTTGCATTTCAGTATAGAATGTGTTTAATATGGTTTAGCAATTTTCATCAGAACGGCCTACATATACAACGAATATGTTTGTCTTTTGTTAAAGTTTATAGTTTTAAATAAATTAAAACCATGATTATTCAAATTTTACTTACCCTAAATACTAATCTATTACTACCGTTGCTAACGCAACTCGTCATGTACATAGTGACACCGTCGACGTCAAGATGTATTATGTAACCAAAAACCCATCGCACGTCAGGCATCGCACTGTCGTCATATCCTTGAAATGGCGTGATATAAAATTCGGATATTCCTGTAAGAGAAATATTGTATTTTTAAGAAGATTAAGTAATAAATAAATTAAACCATTTCAAGAAAAAGTCATATGGGAAACAAACAAAATAATACAATTGAAAATTGTTACCAAGATTTTAAAATAAGTCTATCAGAAATCGTTAATTTATAAAATTGCAAGGCACAGTAATATGGTCACACTGATGATGCTCGATATATTCTTATAATTATTCTCCCCCTACCCTCCAAAACAAAAATAGAATAAAAAGAATTGTATCTATCAGAACAAAATAAGAAAATGAAAAAAAACAAAACGGTTCGAACTTTTACCTTTCCACTATATCTGACACAAAATCAATTTCGTGTGTGTTTATCTGTAGTGTACATGATCATACCTAGAGGTTCTTCTATAGAACACGTTGCAAAAGGTGAACACCAAAAGAACGAGGGAAGTAAACACATTTTGAATAAATGGAACAAGAGACTTCAACGAACCACAGTAGATAACTTTGTCTGCATACCGTAAAAGTACATGCGTGCTTTCTTGCTAAAAGCAGGTACAAAGAAATACTTAAAGCCTGTATTAACGATATAGCCCTTACAATGAAGTGTCTTTACTCGACATGATATTACGAAAACCGCAAGCTTAAAAAACGATTGAAAATTATGAAACTATCGCGCCACCCTGCTTAAAAATAGAGAGTTTTGCACAATTGGATGTCATTAATAATTACGTCAAAGAATTTTTCCGGAAGGGGTGTGTGGAGGGGGCGTCTAATACGAATGATTTTAGATGAAGACTTTACTTACTCTGATAACCACTATCTTTTTTATCTAACAGTCCGACAGAGATGCTCCCATTTTCACTCGCCAAAATGTACAATCCTTCGGATGCCAGCACTTTGATGCAGGCCTTTCCAGGAGGCTCGAACGTAATGTTGATGACGTTACCCTCGGGCAATGCCTGTTCATTCTCTTTCGCCTCATCCCTTCTTCGAACAGTGCTTCCACCGCTTCCTAAATCGTAACGTAAATGGTATCAGTGATGAGGATAATCGTTGTGCTGGAAACTGGCATTCAGGATGTGCACCCTTTGGTATGCATGTACGTCTTTTCATTCGAAAGAAAGAGCAACTTCAAAATGTCGCTTTGAAGCAAACATCAAAGTGGTAAGACCGAAATTTATTTTCCTTACAACGCTAGTTCAAATAAGCTCCGTAAATTAATATGAGTTTGCTTTTAAAGCCTGCACTGTCGAAACACTTATCATTAAAATTATGAATGTTTGCAGTGGAAATGCCAATGCATAACGCAGAAGTACAGATTCAGTAAAGTTACGCAATAATTGAGGAAATGATAATGATACATCTGCTTCAAGTAAAAGTGTAACGATTCCAGATTCTGTGGTTTGTTAATATAACCAACACTCTCACGTGCTTTATCTCTCTGTTTATATGCGCGTTCAAGCATCGAGTTATTAAGCTTTTGTAATCGCCATTAGAGCATCAAGTTATTAAGTTTTTGTTATCGCCATTAGAACATCAAGTTATTAAGTTTTTGTTATCGCCGAACACGAAGTTTCATACATAAGAATCATCTATTCTGAAATAAACGTCAGAAAATAATCAGATCTCGTGTCGACATTTGCAGTGAATGACTGAATGTCAGTCTGCTGTTATCATTCATAACAGCAATGATGCACAAGTCAAAGATCTCCAAATATTAGGTAAAGGCTGTCATAATCGGTGTCAGTCTGCTGTTATCATTCATAACAGCAATGATGCACAAGCCAAAGATCTCCAAATATTAGGTAAAGGCTGTCATAATCGGTGTTAGTCTGTCTCCCGTGTGTAACTGATAGCTTTGATGGTTGGATAAAAATAATCGGGATAATTTGTTTTTCTTCATAAGTAAATAATCAAACTTCCTGTTTGTTTTACCCTTACCTGTTGCTGGTAGTAGCTGTAGATCTAGACGGATTGTAGCTATTGTTGATCGCACAGGGCCAGTATTTTTATCTTTCCATGTTGATCGCACAGGGCCAGTATTTTTATCTTTCCATGTTGATCGCACAGGGCTATTATTTTCATCTTTCCATGTTGATCGCATAGGGCCAGTATTTTTATCTTTCCATGTTGATCGCAGAGGGCCATTATTTTCATCTTTCCATGTTGATCGCACAGGGTCAGTATTTTTATCTTTCCATGTTGATCGCACAGGGCCATTATTTTCATCTTTCCAACGCCGAAATTCCTGAAAACATTGAATCTGCATTTTAATTACTACGTGTAACATTATATCAAGTTTCAAATAATTACATTTGGAGATAATATTTTTAAGCATTAATGTTTAGCAGTATTAATTATATCCGTGTATCTTTAAAACAAAACAAATAAAAATATGTCTTGAAAGCCACTCTCTTGTTATAAGAACGCTTACGTTGTTTTCTGCACGGACAACAACGACAGCAAAACATTTAATCCCTGCCAAGCCGTTTAGAAAAGATAACTGTGAAAGGATTCTGCCTATTAGCATCACCTCTCCTTGATGGTAGGGTTGGACCCCAGGATCAAAGACAGTTGCATATACAAACTTTGTCTTTTCATGACCAGTAAGTCTCTCTCTCTCTCTCTCTCTCTCTCTCTCTCTCTCTCTCTCTCTCTCGTACAGATTTAATAGTTTCTATATCATGACCCAGGAGCTAAGTCTGTAGGGATACAAAATGTCCCCATGGCATCAACTGAGGTCTAAGTCTGATATATGTTGACACTTGGGTCATTGATCATACATGCCATTTTTCAAACATGTGCGATGCGCAACTCAGGAATTATTTGCAAGGAATGTCAAATCACCCCTTCCATCTTAGCCACACACACAGGGGCGTAATTAAAACTCCAGAAGTGTTGGCACAATGTATGTTATTACAAGTGAATCTTACCAGTTTCAGATCGATAAGACCACTCGGACCAGGTTTGATCTCCTTCACTCGTTTAATAACGACTTTCTGTTTCTTTCCTTCCAGATGAACTCCATTGACAGATATTATTTCATCGTGAGGACTGCAAAACGGTGTAAGATACAACGTGTTTGATGAAAAGGTAACATGAGAGAAATAATCCCTGTGTATTGTATAAAGCTAACATGAGAGAAATAATCTCTATGTATTGTATAATGGAACGTGGGAGCAATCACCCGTATATTGCATAAAGGTAACATGAGAATAAATAAGCCTTGTGAATTTATAACGGTAACATGAGAGAAATAATCCCTGTGTATTGTATAAGGGAACACGAGAGAAATAACCCCTGTGTATTGTATAAGAAAACATGAGAGAAATAACTCCTGTGTATTGTATAAGGTAACATGAGAGAAATATCCCCTGTGTATTGTATAATGGAACGTGGGAGAAATAACCCGTGTATTGTAAAAAGTAACATGAGAGAAGTAACCCGTGTATTGTAAAAAAGGTAACATGGGAGAAAAAAGACCTGTGTATTTATAAAGGTAACATGACATAAATAACCCGTGTATTGTATAAAGGTAACATGGAAGAAATAACCCCTGTATATTGTATAAATATGGTATGAGAGGAATAACCCCTGTGTATTGTGTACAGGTCGTATGAGAGGAATAACCCCTATATATTGTATAAAGGCAACATGGCAGAAATAACCCCTGTGTATTGTATAAAGGAAACATGACAGAAATAACCCCTGTGTATTGTATAAAGGCGACATGAGCGAAGTAACCCATGTATTGTATAAAGGTAACATGAGAGAAATAGCCCGTGTATTCTATAAAGGCAACATGAGAGAAATAGCCCTTGTATTGTGTAAATGCAACACGAGAGAAGTAACCCGTGTATTGTATAAAGGTAACGTGGAAGAACTAACCTCTGTGTATTGTATAAAGGCAACATGAGAGAAATAAACAGTGTATTGTATAAAGGTAACAGGAGAGGAACAACCCCTCTGTATTGTATAAAGTTAATATGAAAGACATAACCCGTGTATTATATAAATTTAGCAAGAGAGAATAGCCCCTGTGTATTGTATAAAGGTAACATGAGAGAAATAACCCCTGTTTATTATATGTAGATAGCTGTATTTACATTATATTCACCTTAACTTTTGTACTGACAGCTGTAAATTTCAATTTCTTTATTACCACCTTTTTATGAAGTTCAATTAAAGAACACTTGTCAGATACAAGAAGAATGTTGCATACAAGAATATAAATTACATAAGATACTGTAAATCAAAACTCAAAAGTTAAACTGACCCAAAAATATTTGTTTACCATCCTTTGTACGTATACAATACACAAGTATCAGTACACAAGTATACAATACAAAAGTATCAGTACACGAGTATACAATACACAAGTATCAGTACACGAGTATACAATACACAAGTATCAGTACACAAGTATACAATACACAAGTATCAGTACACGAGTATACAATACACAAGTATCAGTACACAAGTATACAATACACAAGTATCAGTACACGAGTATACAATACACAAGTATCAGTACACGAGTATACAATACACAAGTATCAGTACACGAGTATACAATACACAAGTATCAGTACACGAGTATACAATACACAAGTATCAGTACACGAGTATACAATACACAAGTATCAGCATACAATACACAAGTATCAGTACACAAGTAATGTATACAATGGCTTTGAATGGAAGAGTTGTACCTCCCATCCATGACAAAAATTCGTACCACCAAGAAAACTTAAACCAGGTTTCTCAGTTTCTTTGTTTTATCGTTATTTTATTACATTTTATTATTTATTAAGTTTATATTTTGCTGTATATAATTTTATATTTAATTAAAGTCTAATTTTGTATTTAATATACATTAATTTTATATTTATTATATATTAATTTATATTTATTATATATTTTATTATATATTAATTTTATATTTTATGATATATTAATTTTCTTATTTAGTACGCAGATCAAGATTCCATTGCAAACTTACTAGTAAATCATTATAAGTTCAACCGTAATCGTCACACAATAATAATGGTACTCATATTTACCGGAGTCCCGTGTCTCCCGTGATATCTGTCGATCCTTCGATCCCAATGATGTAATGTTGTTTTGTCTTTTCATATTTATAGTAGTAAGTGCAGGTGCTGATCTTACATACTCTCGTTTTACCATTGATGTAAAGCTGATTTTCAAGCCTTTTAAATTTGCGTGGTATTTCGTATTTTTGATTCTTCTTTTCCCATTGTTTCTTTCTGTGTTTGTCATCATCCTGAAAATATAAATGAACTGCCATTGTTGAATATAGAACCGTCCTTGTAGAATATAGAATTGTCATTGTTGAATATAGAACTGTCATTTTAGACTATATAACTGGTATTGTAGAATATATCCCAGAATCTACAATTTCTCTGCTAGTAATAATTCCACAGTCTGGAAAATAGCTTCCCTGGCTACAGTTATTAAACTGTATTGCGTAGCTGGTCTGGACGACTGTAAGAAGAAAACTCACACCAATTTCGCTCAAGAATTTCTTTTGCAAAGTGTTTTTGATGTGCAGTATAAGGGACCAATATTCAGAAAATTGCGAATTAGAGAACGGTACCCCGCAAGGAAGTGTGTTAAGCTCAACCCTTTTCAACATTATGATCAACAACCTAGAACATGCTGTCGACCTTAGCAAAATTAACTTATCACAGTTTGCTGACGACAGTGGCATATGGAAAGCGGGTAACCCCTCCAGCCAACAACTCATCGTTGATTTACAAACCAATCTAACAAAACTTGGTAAATGGGCTGACAAATGGGGATTCTAACTATCAAAAGGGAAAACAACCGGAATGTTATTCTCCCTTAACCACAAGTACATGATAGACCCCCCTCCGTACATACAAGGCGAACCTATTATATTTGAGAAAATAGCCAAATTCTTGGGTATGTACTTTGATCAGCACCTCACATGGAAATACCACATTGCTGAACTAGTCCGGAAATGTAATGGCGACCTTAACCTACTCAAAAACATCAAAGGACTGAAATGGGGAGCCAACCAGGACACACCTGCAACGCTTTACAGGGCCCTAATTGGTCAAAACTGGACTATGGGTGCCAAATCTGCGCTTCAGCCAAACCACCCTTCCTTAAACGACTAGACATAATCCAATCCAAGGCGTTACGTATATGTACAGGTTCCCTAAATAATACTTCCAAATAAGAATTGAAGATTCTCACAGGTGTAACACCACTCGTACTGAGAAGAGAAGAACTGATTTTAAGATATGCAGCAAGAATCTCGGTACATGACCCATACCATCCTACGAGAGACATGATCAATAGATGCAATATCCCGTTTAGTAAGAAACTCGTTCCTAATCCACCCTCAGGAAATAAGATACACACATTAAGTAAGGAACTAAATATTAATAACCTTCAGGCGGAAACCATCTAACACCCAGACCCTATCCCATGGACATGCAAAAAAAAAAACCAATTATAAACTTTCTAGCAACAACCTTTGGTTCCAAACAGGACCAACCACTAGAGATAAGATCTAAAATCATAACAACAATTGACCACTCCTATAAAGAATATGTCAAAATTTACGCAGGTGGATCAAAATCTAACAACCCAGGCAGAACTACTGCAGCCGTAACTATCCCGGAAATAGATGAAGAACTCGGATTTAAACTCCCCGATAATTGTTCTGTATACACAGCAGAGTTCTGGGCCATGTCTGAAGCAATAAAATTGGCAGATAATCATAAGTTTCCCAAAACGCTAATAATTAACGATTCGCTAAGCGTCTTAAAATCACTGGAAACCGGAAACTCAACGGGGCGAGAAAACCTCCTAATAGAAACAAAATTGCTTCTAAAAATATGATGAAACAAGACCAAATTGTGGAATTAATGTGGGTGCCATCCCATATCAACATACAAGGCAATGACAAAGCCGACTTGGCGGCAAAATCCAAATTTAAACTACCCATATCCCACCCATATCGACTACAGTATCCCAGAGATATACAGCATGATATCCAAGAAAATTACATCAAAATGGCAAACTGAATGGGACTCCTGCCCCAAAGGTCGTACACTATAAACTGTTACGTATAGGCAATTAAATTGCTTGTGTGTTAGTTTTAAAATTCTTTTTGATTTTATTTTTGTTTCATTACATTTTATTGTAATGATTATTTTCACGGGATTCGATATTTTCTTTCAGTAATGTTGTTTATCTAAAACGTAAAAGGTGTTACATTAGCATTATTTTTAGTTCACCTTGGTGAGCGGTAGTGTAAGCACTACGCGAAAACGATTGGCTATTGCCAAAGTCAGTTCAGTCTACGTGTAGTCTGAATAAACAATGTTTTATTTTTAACTTTATTTCAGAGTCTGGTTCTTAGATAGGGCTGTTCTTGCTACGTGACAAATTTCATTTTTCCTATTGCGTTGTCCAAGTGTTAAGACACCAATTGATCTATCACGCGAGAACGGGATGATATTTTAGTTGGATTTAATACCCTTTCTGAGAGCTTTTCAGTTAGTTGTATTTTTAAAACCTTGAGGGCTGGAGAGGTTTCTATTGTTGAAACCAGATTGTTTTTGAAGTTCATTTGTTTTTGGAATTTAATAATTTATTCTCTAGAAAACCAAACGAGTGTATTTTTTTAAATAAAATTCTGGGAGAAAGAAATTCAGTGGAAATTTATTATGGAATTATACGGAAACATAAACTGTGATTCAATTGAGGAATTGATGCCATTTGTAAAAGGACTACATCTGACGTCATCGCCTTCCATATTGGAACGTCGTCGAGATTCGAACCTGGATTCTAATAGAACTATTTAGTGATAGGACTTGTATTTTTCATTCTTAGGATTAAATTTTGGATTATACTCACAAACCGTAAGTACTATTTCCAATTTTTACATTGTTTTCTAGGGAAATAAATTATTTTGTTAAAATATACAAAGCTTGTTGACTTCACTCTTTTTTCTTGTTATTATTGTACGAGCCTACACGTAACAAAACAATACAGAAAACAGTGTGCCGCAAAACCAGAGCCCCACCAACACTCAATAAACATGACCTCGACTCATAAACAGGATTAAAACTGACAAAACTTTGCTACCAGGCAATATGAGGAAACACACCAAACTCAATATAGAATGAAGTAACAATTGCCCCTATTGCCACAACACTGAGGATCTGCAACACATGTTCAATACCTGCCCCCAAAACAATAAACAAAGGGAAATACTAGTCAGCTCCCTTAAAATCATTGGTTCGCCTACTCCTATCCGGAATTGCTGTATCAAAGCAATCCAATTCAAACCTAACAAACGAAATCAATTCTACTCTTCCTTAGACAGATACATTAACTTGGAAAAATTTAACACTACTCAACATCCTCTCCCCCCCCCCCCACCAAATTATTACCATTTAGCTTCTTACCATATATCCTTACATACCTTAATTATCTTCCAACCTCACACTAACGAATCATGTAATTAGTAGTGTTGTCAGACGGTCCCTCTGCGGTCCTGAGGACAGTATCATGAAAGTGATTCGTCAAGCAATGCAACAGAAGTACAGGAATTCCACTAAATAGATACAGATTTTATAAATTATTCCTTATTACCTACCCTTCCCACCATTCCATTCCGTTTAAATAGCATTATAAGCCTGAAACAACCTCTTACACAATCGAATCATGTTATTGGTGCCGCTATCATACAGGCTGCTAAGAATTCAAACAGACGCCTTCTATGTAGACGTACCAAGAGTGGGGGTGGGGGGTGGGGGGGTGCGGAGGTGGCATACGGTTGATCACCCACATAGGGGTGGTACTTGCCAGTGCGCGGGCCGATGCTACACTTGCACCTCCTTCCCCCTACGGCACGGCAGGAGGGATTAAGACTGTGATCCGCTAGGCAATGCAATATGAGTACAGGAACCCCAAAGTGGTTGGCAGCCAAATCAGCTCCATTACTCCTAATACAGATACAACCATACTAACAACAATTCTCTCTTCTTTCTACGTCTTACGATACAGTGGATCATTTAAAATATAAACTAACAAAACTGGCCCACTAAATTTATATGCTATAAGGTGGATTAAATCCCAGCCATCAGGACCAGCTACACAATGTGGCACCTTAATTACTTGTTTAGGATATAGGACCCAAAACTGGATGTATAAGGTGGCAGAACCCAGCCATCAGGCCCCCTGCACAAGGCGGAAACCATTAGAATTAAAATAAGTCTCCCCAAATATTAACTTTTAAGATAACGTCCCAATAAAATATCATAGGTTGGTCCACTGTATCAACACTTCCTCTACAAACAGCACAAATAATATTTTAAATTCATAAATACGTCAAGGCGACAGCATTTACCTTCCGGAAAACACGGAAGCCAAAAAGAACCCGGATGTACAGCACCTTCCTCCTGTAAACACCTACCCTTCCGTGCCATGGCCGGACAGTGCGTGTGGGTCTATTCACACTCACCACATGTCCCGTGGGACAATACGTCCCGAAAACGGACAAAATCAATTAGCACACTGTGTGTGAATTAAAGCGATGGGGGACGAGGCACTATTCCGTCCTCCTCGAAAAAATCAATCAGCCCCTTTTGGAGGTATTAACCGGTCGCCCATGCCCTTGTGGGCGAATGCGACCTAAATCCAACTAACGTAACGTAACATTCGCGCCATTCAACACGGAATAAAAATGGCTTCAAACCACGTGGACAAGATGATGAAATTGCAAGAGGTGGTGGATACCATAGACATGGTGGAAGAAATGCTCATCAGAATTGAGTATGGGTCTTATAGCCCGCACAGATTCAAAATAGAGATTAATAATTTGAAGAAAGGGAAAGAAATATCGAGAGACATGATAAAACAGGAAAAGGAGAAGGACGACAAAGAGGAGAAAGAGGAAATGAGAAGATGGAATGACAAGATTGGAAAAGAAGAGGAGAATGAGAAAAGGAAACAAAAGAAGGAAGAGGAGAAGAAGGAGAAAGAGAATGGGAAGAAGAAGACAAAAATTGTGATGGAGAAGATGAGAAGTTGGTGGAGGAGAAGAAGAAGAAGAAGAAGAAGAAGAAGAAACCCAAAGGCCCTTATCAAGGCCATTCCATTACCTCGAAAAGATATCTATTCTCTCTTGCCTAAAAACATTTTAGTCGAATTTTTGTGTGATTGATTTATGTCCATAAATCTGTTTGTGTGATATGTCTATTTCTCTGTCTACGTCTCTAACCCTGTCTCTAACCACGTCTCTAGTGTAATGCGTATTCAGGTCAGCCCCTTGCCACACTGTTCCGCTCGATTGAGGTCAGCACCTTGCAACATTGTTGCCAGTGTCCAGTACCGTGACGTCACCCCTGTTCAATTCCTATTGTTCCTATACAGTCCCACTCCTCTTATACCTTTTGTCCCTATAGTACAACGACCCTGTCTGTAATGCTAATTCC
>JAECUM010067074.1:0-10541 GCA_016617855.1 Megalonaias nervosa
TGTACGAAATCTGCAGTTATATTTTGCGGTTGGGAATGTGTTTAAGAAATGTACATTGGTGCTTGGATTTCACCAGCGTGACTTGATGGTACCGTATATAAAGCTGAATACAGATCTGCATACAAACGTCACAAGAGAAAGACTAGCTACAGAGGTATATGACGTAAGCTTACTGTTGAAAGAAAATAATAGCAATAACCTGAAGGGAAAAATTACACAGAGTAACAAAATTACTTCAGATTACTTCTGACACATGACCCTGTCTATCATTCTATAAAAGACAAAAGGTAAGTAACTTCCAAACACTTCGATCCACACATGGCCCACAATCACAGGCTGCTATTTCTGTCTATGATAACAATCGGCTAAAATCTATGGTTTGTTTTTCCCTTGATATATTTTTCTGTTCATCAGACCATCGTTGACATTCCTGCGTTGTAACAAACTGAGGTTACTGCTCCGAAACGCAAGAACTGCGCGAATTTTGCCTGCTATACAAAGTTAGGTTCGCCTACAACTTGCGGTACTCACTTAGAGATACACTGTATGCGACTCTACAACACATTTCACCACCTTCATCAAATCTCACATCTTAACAGAGCGCGAACCAGGATCGTATTCATTTATTATATCTGGTTATTATAGTGGCTGGACATGGTCTGCCTGTCGAGCAATTATAGTATGCAATAACATTATTAATAGAATAATTATAATGGACCCTCAATGTTACTGACGTGAGAAAATAACTGAAGCGGAACAGCAGCTGCTAGATGAAACTAACAAGAGATTCGCGTTGATCTTGAAATACAAACTCGCGTGTGTGGTCGCATGTTATATTTGCGAAATCGCCGCAACTACCACACTTGGCAAGTGTGTGGCGGAAGTTGTAACCACAGCAGCTATTATATCTACACCAGTCAGAATTGTTGTCGGGGCTATATATAGACAGTTACCGGTGCTGTTACAGTAATTTCGATACATTCATGAATACATGCTTATTCCAAGCTTCGTGTGGCAGAATATATTAATCTTAGCACAATTAATAAATGCTACTCGATGGCTATTGAGACTGGGTTCCAGATTCATAATGGAAACGGAAAACCACCGACGTCTCCACGCACAGATATGAAACTGAAGCGTTAATGACCAAAACGGGATTGATTTACAAAGAGTGAAAATCAAGTAACTGTTTGTAAAATGATTCATGCATTCAGGCGAGGGAATAATATCATGTCTACTTGCAACAAGGAATTTTAGAAACAATATAACCAACATTTATAAAACAGAATTTTTTTAAATGGCTGCAAATTGTAAAAAAATTATATTTGAGAAAACCCAACTAAATCATTCATGTTAGCTGATATTGTCAAACAAATTCTTTCACACTAGCATAGAATTAATATTTTGTAATCCCACATCGCATGCATTCTTATGAGAAGATCGATTGTAAATCTACTAAAACCAGAGAGTATAGAAGGGGCTACCCATTTCTGCTACCAAAATTTAAACATACATTATCACACTACTGGTGATGATACGCATCGTTGCTACTACCACACCTTTCCTGCAAAAGAGGCTCAACGTCATCCATTACCGGTTTTTAATTCATTATATTCATCTGGTTTTGGGATTCCCATTTTCTGTTATTGTTTTAATATCAGTCTGCAGATGTATTTAATGATGTGCTAGATTTTGTTTGAGATGAACTATTTATTTAAGCTACTGAAATTACAAAGTGCTCATGCGACTAAGGAAACATTTTAGGACTATTGTAAATTTATTCAAAGACGTTCTCGACAATGTCATTGTGATATATCAAGACAATGGCAGTTATGAACATTTTCAAGGTTGTTCGCCCTTCTTTTGGACTTGTGACAGAACTTCAGCATATTCAAGGACATAAGCACGTTCAGGACTTAGAATTGGTTCGGAACACTATTCAATTGGACTTGTGATAGAACTTTTGTGATTAGTTTGGATTTAGTTCATAATACTGTAAGCTCCTCTTAAATTTCCATATGTATAACTTAGTGTTTTAAATTATTTGCCAAGTTTTACAAAACTTTTGGTATTTTGCTTTTTCTGTGACTTCGTTTAAGATTAGAGAGTCGTAACATCACTCACAGCAAGTTAACCCTGTCCTTTGCATGTGAATGGGTATCGAAATTAGATAAGTGGGCTGCATGCTTTCGATGTGGGACCTCACATGTAGGAGCTAATCTATGTAATTATTTTTGCATGCACTATGGACCTAAAGCTGTCCTTACAAGGTTACTCAAATCCTATGCCTTTCACTTAGTAAAATATGGTTACTAGGGATGAATGATGAGAATAGGTTCTCAAGAAGATTTTAAGAACAACGATTTTAACAAAATATAATACAAAAACAGCAATATTCTCTGGTGCTTATTAATTAAATTATAGTAGCTTTTTTGATGTCCTAGATTTCATTATTTGGTGTCTTGGATGCCCTGTCACATTTGTTAGGCAGGTGTGTGGGTGGATGTGAAGATAGGTAATTAGGTGGTTTCAAAGAATGTTAGCAACATGCTGGCAATATGGTGGTGACTAAAAGTTAAAATTTAAAATTGTAAAATGAATAAAAGTTGGATGTGGAGTTAAATTTATGTGATTAAATTGCACATCAAATATTGTTAGAGGGGCCAAGGTAACTGTAGCCTCAATGTATTTTCTGTATGATAACGTATACAATGGCTACAGTAGATATGTACTATGTAATCATCGATGACACTCCAGTTGTGAGAGTTTCTGCAATTTATGACATGAAGTGATGTGCAGTGTATGAGAGAAGTATTTAAATGCAACTACTCTTGGAGTTTTTTAGCCATGAAACATATTACACATAGTCATCATCATCAGATATTGATATTGACAAGTCTTGTACTCACTATTTTTAGAAGAGTTGTCTGCTTTTGTAAACTATAGTTCTGTCTAAATCATAGGGTAGGGATGGGATATGGGGTTATAGTTATGTGGTTAAATTGATCATAATTCATCTAGTTCATATTCTGAGACAAAACAATTCTGATGATTGGACATCATTAAAAAAATGAATTTTGTTGGAATAGCATTTGAGCACTAATCCATTTGAGGGACTCTTATATATAGACAACATTATGTTTTTCTTCTCAGATATATTAAAGTTACGATGAAACTTTTCTATTTTTTCTAGATCAAACTGAGGACATCCTTGATACATTTAGAAAGATGGGTTTTATTCCAACAACACAGACAGAGGAAGCGAAGAAACTGCTACAGGAGAAAAGATCTATTGTCATCAAGGGGAAAACTGGTGAAGGAAAAACATCAATGGCCCTTCACCTAATAGACACTGAAGACTATATAAATCAGCGTGTGGTGGTCAGAAGTCCAAAAGAGTGGAAGAAAGTGGACACAGACTGGGTAAAGATTGTTGTCCTAGAGGACATATTTGGACAATATGACCTTGACCCTTGTCTGCTGCAGGAGTGGATAAATGATTGTCTACAAACCATACAGAAACATGTTGATGTAGGAAAATTACAGGTCATCATTACCATCAGAGATGACATACTGTTAAAGGCTTGTTCAAAGTTAAGTGCATATAGTCTCTTTTTTAGTGATATGTTACTGACCCTGTCTTCACATAAACTGAAACATTCAGACAAGATGAGTATATTAAATAGAGAACTTGAGAGAAATAAGAAAAACATGAGTATTGACGAAAGAGAAAAATGCATTTTTAATAATTTAGTTAGTGACTTGATTGGTTTTCCCCAGTGCTGCACTCTATTTGCAAAGCTTAAAGATCTTTTTGAACAGGGGCCAAAGTTCTTTGAATCCCCTGAGAAAGGCTTTGTTGCAAATATCACAAATTTAAATTTACAGGATAACAGCTTTCTGTCTCTGGCTTTTCTTTTTTGTAGTGGTGAAATAGAGGAAGAGTATTTATCACCTTCTAAAATAAAAGAATCTAAGAAATATTTACCAGTATTAGAGGAACTAGCTTTATATCTCAACATTCCATTTATGGAATCAACTGTGATATCACTGAGACAGTCATATGACCACTTTTCAGGATTGTATGTTGACAAGGTATATTCATATGATTCCCATTATAGAGGGAAATCCCATATCCAATTCTCTCATGCTACAGTGTTCGAAACTGTA
The DNA here is from genome assembly GCA_016617855.1 of Megalonaias nervosa. Taxonomy (NCBI): domain Eukaryota; kingdom Metazoa; phylum Mollusca; class Bivalvia; order Unionida; family Unionidae; genus Megalonaias; species Megalonaias nervosa. Next base: position 4,171 of record JAECUM010067074.1, read on the forward strand.
GGACAAGTCCTTGGTGATAGGTGTCCAGAGATGGTTGTAAAATATGGTGACTCTGGATATTTATATCAGAAGACCTACACAGCAGAAGCAAAGGATGATACTTTTCAGAAAGTGTTCATACCTGTGTCTGTATATGGACTTCTGGTGAAACGGATGATTGATGATGTTGTAGATAAGCATCTTGTAGAAAGCGTTGTGAACCATTCAGCTTTCAAACAGCACCGGTTTGTGATGACACTTAAATCTGAGTTGCACAGAGGTAATAGAACAGTGGATTTTTTGAAGGCATATGCTCTGATGCCAAGTTGGTTTTATTCGGAGTTATCAGAAGGAGTGTGTATGACATTTTTGCAATATATATTAAGAAAGGATGAAAATGATGAAGATGTAGTGAGATTAGTGTACAGGGAATTTTTGGAATTCTTGGAATGCACACATAATAATAACAGTTCTGACTGTTGGCAGTGTAAAGAGAAGCAGAGGCTACTGGATTTAGCTCTCTACTACCACCATTTTGAGATTGCAGACAGACTAATTTCTATGAATGCCTGTTACACACATGTAAGCCTCTGTAATGCTGCCAGATATGGTGACCTCAGCAGAGTTCAGGCTGTCCTAGAGTATTTAAAGAGAAGTCAGGTTTTCGATCCAGAATGCATTGAAGTGAAAAAAGGATTATGTAGAGCCTATATATCAGGAAACCAGGATGTAATCGAGATTTTATTACAAGAAGGGATCACACTAGACAAAAAACATGTAGTAAATGTTGTACAACATGGAGATATAAATGCTTTAATGAAGGTAGTGGAACATTTGAAATGCCATAATAAGTGGGATCCACACAAGGAGAAATATAGCAAAGCTACATGGTTCTTCCATCTAGATGTATATTCAGATTTAGATAAACTCCAAGATAGTTTTGATCTTGCTCAACTAAATCGAATACCGTGTTCTATAGCCCTGTTCATTAGCTACTGTAATGGGAAGTTTGATATGGCTGATTATCTTGTGAAAAATGAAGCAAAAGTATCACTAGATTTGCTTGATTATGTCTCACAATATGGTTCACAGCAGGCAGTTGCAAGAGTGATAAAACATTTGAAAGACATAGGTAGCTTGGATTCCGATTGTGACAATGCATCTGAAGCATTAGAAAATGCTTATAAGAAACAGAACTACAAGATGTGTAATCTGCTGATTCAAGAAGGAGTCTCACTAACAATGAAGAATCTTCCTGGTATTGTAATGGGAATTAATTTATCATTGAAACCTTTAAAAAAAGCCATGAAACATTTGAAGGATAATAACAGTTGGGACCCCAAGTGTAATGATGCATGTGAAGCATTAGAAAAGTCTTATAGTCGACAGCATTTTGTTGTGTGTGATTTACTGGTAAAGGAGGGAGTATCACTAGCAATGAAGCATCTTCCTCATATGACTTATAGGCCACTAGATTATGTGAAAACAACAGTGAAACAGCTGAAAGATGCTGACAATTGGGATCCCAAGTGTGATGATGCACGTGAAGCATTAGAAAAGGCTTATTGGAAAAAGGAGTATGAAATATCTGATCTTTTAGTACAGGAAGGAGTCCCATTAACAATGAAACATGTTAAATATGTGATATTGAGATCACTAGATGATGTGAAAATATCATTGAAACATTTGAAAGATACTGACAGTTGGGATCCCAATTGTGATGATGCATTTGAAGCATTAGAAATGGCTTATAGGCAACAGAATTATGATGTGTATCATCTGCTGATTCAGGAAGGAGTCTTGCTGACACTGAAGAGTGCCACAGATACATTTAGTGTTAGGAAGGTAATACAACAAATGAAAGACACTGACAGTTGGGATCCCAAGGGTGATGATGGATCTTATGCATTAGAAAATATGTATCGTAAACATGAGTATGATGCATGTGATCTACTGGTTCATGAGGGAGTCCCATTAACAATGAAACATCTTCAATATGTGATTTGGAGATCACTAGATGATGTGAAAACAGCAGTGAAACAGTTGAAAGATACTAACAGTTGGGATCCCACATGTGATGATGCATCTTATGCATTCGACATGGCTTACAGATTAGGTAAGCATGATGCATGTGATCTACTAGTTCAGGAAGGATACTTATTAACAATGAAGAATCTTACTTGTGCTATACAAACATCTAAAGCATCACTAGAATCAATTAAGAAAGTAATACAACAGCTGAAGGATGCCAACAATTGGGATTCTAACTGTGATGATGCATGTGAAGCATTAGGAAAGGCTTATGGGACACAAAAGTATGATGTGTGTGATCTGCTGATTCAGGAGGGTGTCTCCTTGACAATGAGGAGTCTTACCAGTGCTATAGGTACATTTAGAGCATCATTGGACTCTGTTGAGACAATAATACATAAGTTGAAAGCCACCAACAGTTGGGATCCCAAGAGTGCTGAAGCATTAAAAGCATTACAAATGGCTCAAGAAGTAGCTTCTGCAACATTCTGGACACAAAAGTTGGATGTGTGTTTTTTGCTGCTTCAGCTGATGTCTTGTGAAATATGAACAATCATACTAGTGTTTAAGTATCTTTCTACTTTGCTGGAATTCATGAAAGAATGCAATAAAACATTTGAAAGGCACAAATCAATGGGATTTGTCATGTGATCATGCAGTACAGTCATTAGCAAAAGCAAAATTATTGGGTAAAAGAGATAAATACATGTATAACCACCTAATGAAAGAAGGAGTTTATCAGTTATAATTAGATACATTTCTTGAACAATGCTACATAAGCCTGCTTCAGCTGCTAAATTACATGAGCCAGGTGAGTGATATCAGGCTCACTTGGGACTCATACTTTAATATTACAAAGATCTATGCACACATCTATGAGTTGGTCTTGCATGTATAATAGAGATTTGTTTCACTCTAGAGACTGTATTTATAATAGGATTTAGAATGGTAGGCAAGCCTAAGTCATGAAGATCTTGGATGACTTTTTGATTACAAGCGAGAACGGAAGCCATGTGGGCTCAGTGGTTAGTGTGCTGGACTGACGACCATAAGGGTGCTGGTTTGAATCCCACCATTCCACCTTCCTCGGGCAGCTACCCTGATGTTTCCTTGGGCAAGGCACATTACTCCAATTCCCTCGGCACTAAATAACCAACTTGTGTTGTTGTGATGTAAAGCACCAAACAAATCGAGCAAGAGACTGTGCATATTAATTATATAATTATCTTTAGAACAGATTTTTATATGCATGTTACCTGTCAGTGCAAGTCAACATGAAGAGCAGTAACGTTGTTTGGTGTATATGTATGTTACTTGATTTGAGACCAGCCTGGTGAACAGATTCATTGTGTACAATGTATATGTATGTTACTTGATTTGAGACCAGCCTGGTGAACAGATTCATTGTGTACAGTGTATGTGTATGTTACTTGATTTGAGACCAGCCTGGTGAACAGATTCATTGTGTACAGTGTATATGTATGTTACTTGATTTGAGACCAGCCTGGTAAACAGATTCATTATGTACAGTGTATATGTATGTTACTTGATTTGAGACCAGCCTGGTGAACAGATTCATTGTGTACAGTGTATATGTATGTTACTTGATTTGAGACCAGCCTGGTAAACAGATTGATTACATACAGTGTATATGTATGCTACTTGATTTGAGACCAGCCTGGTGAACAGATTGATTACATACAGTGTATATGTATGCTACCTAGTTATAAGTCAAAATATTCACCTTTCTCTTTGAACTTTCAGTAGAATGTTCATGTGTGCATGTGTAAATTAGGTGTTGGTGTATAGGCATCTAGTTTACACGGTCTTACACAATATATTGTATGTATAGATGCATAGGTCCTATTATTTGTAATAATGAAAGGTGAAATGGACATATCATTGAACATACACACTAAATGTTTGTAGCTACACAGACTGGTAAACTTGTGGATACCATGAAAATGAAAAAAAATACTTTATTTTTTGCAATCCAATTATTTGACATACTGTATTTCATTTACTTTCTATATTTTTCTGTATTATCATCTTCATTATCATTTGTGCTTGCAGAATGGAAGACATTATGTGGCTTGTCTAGTTTCAGGGTGTGACAAATGAAAAAAAACATCAGATGTCATTTCTTTGCTCTTTCAGGAAAAGAAACTGGTGGCCCACCTTTTAAGCATTTTTATATGAAACTAAAAACTTTAAAAAATTCAATAATCTCTTTTTGTTTTTAGGAGTCATTTTCTATTATTCTCTTTTGTGAATTATTTGTATATTTTTATTCTGAGAAAATGTAGGAGTCTACTAGATTACCTGAATTCTACAAATGGTTTCTCAGATCCAGCATTCTGATATCCCGTAGACCCCAAACATTAATTTCTTTTAATTTTTCAGCTTATTGAACCTAATGTATGCATGTGTATATTCATGTAATTATTGTAATTATCTTGCATGTGTATATTCATGTAATTATCTTGCATGTGTATATTCATGTAATTATCTTGCATGTGTATATTCATGTAATTATCTTGCATGTGTATATTCATGTAATTATCTAGCATGTGTATATTCGTGTAATTATCTAGCATGTGTTAAATATTTTGCATAATCATTATTGGCATACATTATGTTTTGTATCCATTTTGGGTCATTTTATCTCTCATGGTTTTTAATTCCCATGAACCGATGGTATTGCCACAGTTAAATTACCATTGATTTGCATAAATTTTAGTGTAAATATTATCCATTTAAATTTGATCATAGTTTAATTTGACCTAGACAAATTATCAACATATTTTATTTCTGAATTATCGATAAACTATATATATATATATATATATATATATATATATATATATATATTCTCAAAACAACTCAACTCTTGACTGTTGACATATGACTGACATCACATTACAGAATAACCTGACATTAGAATTTTGAATCAATTCTATGTATGGTATAAAGTTTCTATCACCTTGGGGCCTTAATTGGTACATCATTCTGTTTTCTCTGAAAATATCATTGGGTGATAAATATTTGCTTTATGATACTTTTCATCCATGGAAGTTAGATTTGTATCAGGTGATGCCATTGATGCCATACAACTTTCTGGGTATTAAATTTCTTTTCAAATTCTAAATCTTGGTGACATTAATAGCCACAGAGATATAGAAGTAAGAAGTAACATGTACAGGATGATATCTAATTGTACTAAGATTTAATTTTGATGACTTTAGTAGCCACAGAGCTACAGCACTGAGATGTACAGCATGATATCTAAGTGTACTCAGAATCTAATTTTTTTAAAGACTGGAGTAGCCATAGATCTACAGCAGTGAGATGTACAGGATGATATCAAAGTGTACTTGGATTCTAAATCTTAATGAGTTGGGTAGCCACAGAGCTACAGAAGTGAGATGTACCAGATGGTATCAAAGTGTACTCGGATTCTAAATTTTGATGACTTTTAATAGCCATAAAGATAAATGAGGATGATTTTTAAATGTACTTAGACTCTAAATGTCAATAACTTTAGTGGCCACAGAACTATAGCAGTGAGATGTACAAGATTATATCTAAGTGTAATCAGACTTTAGTAGCCACAGAGTTACAGGAGTGAGGTAAGCAGGGCAAAATCTAAGCAACCTTTCCTGCATTTGTGTCAATCCCGTAGAAACTCAGATAGGTCTCCAGTGCTGTTTTAAATTTTGAATTTAGAGTCCAAGTTTGAATTTATGCTGAAAAACATTTGACAAAATCCAGGACAAAATATAAATTGGATAATGGCCTTGATTAAAGCACTTATAATTTGTACATAAACTACAACTTGAATTTTTAATTAAAATTGGCTTTTTGTAAGGTTTATCATTATATGTAATTATTATTATGTCAGCTAATCTTAAATCTGTTTGAACCCTTTATCTATACAGCTTATATTGCTGTCTTTATCTGTAATTTGCAGCTTACTGAACCTAATATATGAATATTTATACACCTGTATTTATCTTGTATCTAACTCTATGATCATTAATGGCATATATTATGTATTGTTCCCTTTTTGTGTTATTTTATCTTTTGTGCTTTTTAATTACATCAGTTATATATTTGAATAAAAATACAAATTGGATGATAACAAGCAGTGGCAGGTATGCAGTGTAAAAATCAAACATGTAATTTTATTCATACTTTGATATGACCTAAACAAATTAATAGTGTACTTTTTAAATTATTGACTTTTTTTATTCAGACATTGATTACAACCCTGGTTTATAACATTTTTAGCTCTATTCTTGATTGATCAGAAGGGTTTTTGGAATGGTCTGTTGTTCATTGTCTGTCCTCAATTCATCTAT
>JAECUM010067075.1:0-11275 GCA_016617855.1 Megalonaias nervosa
ACTGAATACTTTTGGAATACTCTTGATATTCTTGGAATACTCTTGATATGCTTGGAATACTCTTTATACTCTTGGAATACTCGGGACATTCTTGGAAAACTGTTGATACTCTTGGCATACTGTTGATATTCTTGGAATAATCTTGTTACTCTTGGAATACCCTTTATACTCTTGGAATACTATTTTCCCTGGGCAGTTGATTGCCATAGAGGTGATTAAAAGGTAAAGGTAGTCAGAAATAAATAACCACCACTCCACAGATTATATACTTGACTGACTATAGCTAAGGTGGTTTTGTGTTTGCCTTTCCTTTGAGTACTGCTATGGTAGAGACCATTTGGCTGCATAGGTAAAGTACGTGAAGTGGAACAGCCCATAACCTTCCAAGCTAGACAGTGTTCAGTTTTTTTAAAAAAAATATATACTGTATATACTCATAAGTGTGTTTTGATGTCCTAAGTGGGATCTGTGCCCATAACCCCAAAGGCAGTGTTTTTGAATTCAAAACAAGTTATCTACTTATATAAACCTGAAGATAATGGTTGGAAATGCAAATTTGAATAAAATTTCTTTGAAGAATTTAATAACATTTCCAAAAATATATTTATAGACTTAGTACTGTCAAATATCATCACCACAGACACATATGTGCACATGAGCACAACCACACAGACATGAAACAAACAAAAAAATCTACCAAGTCTTAACTAGATGCAGTCTTTTCTTTTTAATAGTTCAGTGGGGAGTAGGGTTAAATGTAATGCAAGTGTCCTTAGAGTTCATCTTGGAATTCATCAGACCAGAGGGTACCGTTCAAACTTCCCTAAAGATCCTATAGAATTTTTCTCAGCACAGGCATGATCTTTCTGTGACATCACTGCTATGAGGAAGTGTCAAACATGCAATGGCCACACTTTTCTCAGCATAGGCATGATCTTTCTCTGACATCACTGCAATGAGGGAGTGTCAAACATGCAGTGGCCACATTGGTTCGAATGTTTAACCTGTATGGTTACTTTGGGGATTCTGTTCTGCATTCATCCATTGTCCCAGTGGTCTGTGGTGTCTCTGTGTCAACAGATGTCATACACTCCAGAATGACTAATGTTGGTATGGTGATTGCAGTATGTGCAAAAACTAAAATGCTCCCACTTGCTGCTGTGCTTTGCTAAGTAACGCTCTGTAAACCAGGAGTTCTAAAATTTAGTTTTGATTGGCCTTGTTTGCTTTGTTACAAAGATAAATCTGCTGTTTGGGGTGTTAGTTTCAAGTACAACTTGCCCTTGAGCCATGTAAGTTTCCATTATAGGTTATTGTTTGATTCATCTTGAGTTTCTAATAACAAATAATTTTGCTGTTTTTTTTAATTAAAGACTACATTTTTTCTCATAGAAGTAAATGGTTCTCAGACTTTTATTTGTTTTGTAGGATGAATGAGTTTTTTTCCTTCATTGCAAATTTAATATTTTTTATTCACTAGGTGATAGTCAGTGACTCCATCATCCTTGAAGCTCAGGCTCCAGAGAAAGATGCCCAAGTCAAATCAGTGGTCCTTTATCCAATCAGATTGATTGACTCTCTCACATTATGGGATAGAGATCAGCTGGATGTCTCAGTGGAGGTGATTTGTCAGAAGATAGGTCAAAAGGTTAAGATACCTGTGTACATCAAACTGATTGGTCAAAGACCAGAGGGTAAGAATTTAGTGTGTAATGATAAATTAGTTTTTCATCATTGATGCTAACATTAATGTTTCATTGTTTTTGCCATGCCAATTCACAGTTCTTAAATAAAGTATGTTTTAAGAACTTTAAATAATTTCAATTTCTCAAGTAGGCATGGTTCACTTTAATACATTGTACATCTTCTATAAATAAACTTGGTCTCCTTTTTCTTATTTGATAAGCTTTTCAAATATGAGATATTTCTTCCTAATTTTTCACAGAGTTCAAAAATTTTGAAAAATTTTACAACTGAAAAGGTTACTTCCTTGCTTTGGATAATTAATGATTATTAGAATTTTCCTGTACTCAGAGCATAAATGTCTTAGAGTTTGAAATTTTTGGCAATATCACGATGCTTTCACCTGCAACTACATGTTGATAACGTGACTTATAATGGTCATGTGATACTTTAACTGAACTACATGAGTAACATGTGCAGGAGTGCTTCAATCATCTCAACTCCACTGACCCACATATTCAGTTCACTTCAGAACAAGAAGAAAGTGGCAAACTTCCATTCTTGGACACATGTATACTTATAAATGATGGATCAGCCAAAGTCACCATGTATAGAAAACCAACCCACACAGACCAGTACCTTAACTTTTTTCCCATAATCATCTGGAATACATCTTAATTGCACCAAGCTGACCACTAGTTACTGATGAGATCGAATTGAAGGAGAGCATGTGAAAGCTGCACTACAAGTAAATAGCTATCCAGAATGAATTTTCAAACTCCCAGAGAAGAAGAAAATGACACCAAATAAGTATTGGCCCAGATAAAGACAGCATTAGTATGCCATACATCTGCAGTGCATCAAAAATCCTAACTAGAGTATTCAAACAACATGGGATCAACATGTATCACATACCATACAATTCTTTAAGAGAATAATTTTCACATGTGAAGGTCAAAACAGACAATTTGAAAAGATGTGATGTTTATCACATCAGGTGTAGTGATTGTGAGAATGACTATATTGGTAAAACAGGTGGAGTGTTAGAACCAAGGATTAAGGAACACATCAGTAGAGAGTCTTGTGTAATACATAAACATTGCAGCAGAAAGGGACATTCCATCATTCCCAATTAGCCAAGGTCATCACATCTGAGGACAACACATATAAAAGGAAGATTAAGGAAGAAGGTGAAATACATATCACATGACCATTATAAGTAATTTATGTAACCTCTATCCCATAAGAGTCTTTTACATATTTTATAGATATTTCAATTATGAAATTGAATATTGGGAAATTTTTATTATTTGAAACAAAATGAAGACATGCTGATAATTCTTAAAGTTTTTGTTATACGATTGGGGTGGGGGAAGGGGAGCTTGCCTGGGGGAACACTTTTGAAGGGATGTGAGTGAAACATAAATAAGAACTTTTTGATAATGTACCTCATGAAAAACTCTTGGACATTCTGAGGAAATGTATTGGGTTTTTTTAAATGTTCGATCTGTGTTTATACTTTCTATGTGTATTGTATGTCCATAATATACACTATGCATCTAATCAATACAAATATATTTTAGGTTTTGTTTACAGTAGAGGAGAGGTGGGATGGAGGACACTGCTAAGCAATATCTTTAATTATTACCAGTACTGGTTTATGCTAATTGTCATCATCGTTATCACTGCTCTTACAGTTCTGTTTGGTAAGTATTTTCTAGAACTGTGTATTGCCACTTTTTTGCAATGCGATCTTTATCGCAACACATTCATCCCAGCATGATACATATTTCAGTACAGAGATCCACTATGATTCATATCACATTACAGTGATCCACTATGATTCATATCGCAATACAGTGATTCCACTATGATACACGTAACAATAGTGATCCCAAATTGATATACATCATCACAGTAGTGATCATACATATATCGGGATATATGTCATATCAGGATCAGTGTTTTATTACTGATATATTAGGATCACTGTGTAGTAATACATTTTGTGTCAGGATCATTGTACTGTGATACGTGTCATATTCAAGAACCAATAAGAAATTTTCTTTTCATACATTCACTAAAGTTTGTCCATGCAGTATATTGTTCAGCTGTAAGATTTGAATGATCTAATTGTGACATTCAGAGTATCATGTGCTGAAAAATGGCATTAATCCCACAATATAAGAAGAACATCTTAACATAATTTCTCTGTCAGCCAGAGTAGCTATAATAAACAAGTGCTCCACCATTTATCTTCTCTCTTGGAATGAAAAATACTTTTATTTGGAAGAGTTTATATCCCTTAAGGTTTCAGCAGGTTAAAATCTTTGTTTTAACAAGTAATGGATTAGTTCAACAAATGAATCAACCATAAGAATTCTCTCCAATGAGTTACAATAGTAATGAAATCAGTCAGGGACCAGGGGTGATTAGACCAACCCAGCAGCGGGAAGGGAATGCCTCCACATCTATTCAGTCATTATCGTCCTTAAGTTTATATTCCATCAGGAGGCGAAGGCAAGCCTCTGTGGGAAACCAGTCAATGAGATCCCAAAACCATTGAGAACCCAATGAGTTTATATGAGAGTGCATCAGAACTCCTGTCCAGCTCTTCTACGCATACAGCTGACAGAAGAAATGAGATCACAAAGAAAAAACACTTCAAGATAGAGAATATTTATGTTTAACGAAATATACTTTTAATTGGCACTGTGTAGCCAGTCTCATGCTGGCATGCAGTTGAATATTATACAAACAAACAGACATATACTGTATATACTCTCATACAAATGAAATCCAACTACAGACAACATTGATCCTGATCCGCCAGCACATTTTGTGATGGCAGATCCAGGTCTTTTGCAGTTTACTTTTGGACTTGACTTAAAAGCAAATATATATGGTGTACATGACAAGACTACTGATTCTGCTTTTTGACCAACCTACTAAGAGACATTCAGTTATCAGAAATGTATATATCTAAGTCTTTGAGATTTAAGACATTACTACATTTGTGAGTACCATATCCCATATTTATGTTACTACATTGTACATAGTACAGCAGAGTGCATTAACTAAATATATTTTTTTATTACATCAGAAGGTTAGAATTTAATGGGAGGGATATATTTGTATCTGTGATTCCAAATTGTTATATATTTTCATTGGCAATCAACCATACAATTTATCTTTTGACTTGCAAGATGGCAGACAGTGTGACCTGGTTATAACTTTTTTGTGGGCTGTGGGTTTAGGGAAGTAGAGATGGTGCAGGAGGGTCCATTTAAAAGTTTTGCAGGTCGTATATAAGGGATATACAGGATGTACACTAAATCATGTCTTGAGAGCCCACGGCTATGAGACCAACTGTTGTGAGAGACTGGGTTCTCCATGCAAAGATTTATTGAATATTTAGTGCTGTGACCTGTCATGAGAGACCACCTGTCTTGATAGATCATTATTTTTTGGCAGAAGGTATGGTCTTTCAGGACGGTTTGCACTACACAAGCAAGATAGTATTCTTCCAAACATTTATCATTGCCTTGTATCATATGGCAATCACCTCTTTTTTCTGTCAGTCCACTCATTCACAATTCTGGTAACCACCATGGCTCTTGAACCCTTACAACTGATTGGATAACCATTTGGTGTATGAGTTGCTTATTTTTTTTAGCTGTGCCTTTTCAAGGTCTTTTTTTGGGAGGGGGTTGGTCTAAAATTTGATTAAGTTATTTTCCTTTTTCCCACTAATTTTAAGACTCCACTACAGTAGATTCTTGTTACCAGCATAGCTCAGGAACCTTTCAGCAATTTTGATGCAATTTGGTACAAGTTTTCTTCATAGAGTTCATGTGCCTCTTTATGGGTTTAGTCTCAGTTACTCCATTGAGGACCATGTTATGCCACTTGATGAGCAAATTATTATATTCACATGGAATCTTTGAGTGTTGCTTGCAGTCAGCATAGTTCTACAACCTTTTATATTTTCTGGTGGATTTTAAGGCCCAGACATGCCTTTTCTGCAACATTTTGGACACAGTTATGGCCCTTGTCAATCAAGATATGGGATATACGTTGTAATGAGCATAGCTTAAGAAACGTTCAGGTTATTGTGATGCAGTTTGATGTGACTAACAATTTTTTTAACCTAGATATGCGTTTTGGGGGTTTAGTCTTGTCTACTCCATTATGAACAGAGTTATGGCCCTTGTCAATCAATTAACATCATTACATGGGATGTTACTTGTAATGAGGCTTTGAAGAGCTGAATTTCAAGCATTGCATATTATCATTTAGAGGCGTCTTGAGTACTAACAGTTCATCCTAGCAAACTTGGGAGGGGATACGGCATTTTGCCCATGTGTTCATTTTGTTAAGTTGTTTCCTATGCCATCCATGTCTTGGACCCTTATTCACTAGTACACGAAAATTTATATGTGGATGCATCATGGGGAGACCAACTCAGCTATACCAAATCAAGGTAACTGTGACTGAATTTTCATGCTTGAGTGACTTACGTATTTCAGCTATTCATTAATCAAATCCTCAATATCTTGAACCCTATTTCACCCCAACTTTCCACTTTCATGAAAACTGGTTTATAGATGCATCTTAATAAGAGTAACTCAGCCATGCCAAAATTATGTTGTTGTTGTTGTTGTTGTTGTTGTGGGGCTTAACGCCATTTTTCAGCACACGATAGGCTATACATGGCAGCCAGTATTAATGGTGGAGGAAGAAATCAGGAAATCCCCGGAAAGAACCACCGACCCACGAGAAGCTACTGGCAAGCTTTCTCACATACCCACATTGGCCGAATCCGAAACTCGAACCCACACAGATAGAGGTGAGATGGCAGTGATCCGTAACAGAGAGCGCTTTAGACCACTCGGCCACTCAGGACCCCTGCCAAAATTAAGTAGATAAAATCAAATTTCATTCTTGAATAATTTCAGTATTTTCAGCCTTCTATTCGTTACACCCTCTACCGGTATATCATGGACCTTATTTCACCTACACTCGGCAGTATTGGTATATGACTGCAGTTCAGGGAGATTATCTAATGCTATACCAAAACTTGGTGTATGGGACCCATTTTCACTTTGAGTGACTAGAGTTCTGTCAGCTTTCCGTTATGGTCACAATATCTTGGACCCAATTTTAATGACACTCATGAAAGTTGGTATGTGGATGCATATCAGGGTAAGGAATCCCATCATATGAAAACTAGGATACTTGGACATAATTTCCACGCTTAAGGGACTTTTGTATTTTCAGGGTTTAGTTATTTACATATTTAATATCTTGGACTCTATTCACTTACACTCATGAAAACTGATATGTACGTGCATTTCAGTGAGAGTGACTCTGCTATAGTAGAAATAGGTGACATTGACCTGTTTTTTTAGTCTCTAGTGATATTTTGTATTTTCCATTATATTTTTTGTTTGTCACGTCCTATGTATTTTAAACCCTATTACACATTTAATCAAATTTTGTTTTAATGCATTGTGTTGAAATTTCACATACTGATGCATCTTAATAAGTCGTGTACTGCAGTAATATTTCCTTCCTCCACAAAGTGGCTCAGTCATTAACTTGGACTCTAACCAGTGAGCAACAGCATTTTTCGTAGATGAGCCTGGGTAAGCTCTCATGACCTCTCTTTGCAGGGCTCATAACTCCAGCAACCTGGGCATCAATCCTCCATATTACTCTTTATATTGTAGCTGCTGTAGATGTGCTCCTGTTGGTGAGGGGATTCATGTTTAGAATTAAACACCTTGCTATGCCACACTGCATATAGAATGACCCATACCTGTCTATCCATCCATCACAGTTTGGTTAAGGTTTGCATTTAGGTCATTTCAGGCTCTGTGGGGGCACCCATCTTCCTTGTATACAGTTTTAGTTTTTATCTTTTCTCATATGCTTCCTTCTCTAGCTTGACTGATTTGACATATTTGACTTTTCTTTTGACAGGTTACCACAAAGTATATGGTCCTCAGTACACAGCGGCAGCCAACAACAGTGGCTTTATGTCACCTGCAGGGGCAGTTCCCGTCCAATATGCATCAGGTAATGGCAATGGAACAGACAACGCAGATTTGTTGTTATTGTTGTTCTCTACTGATTTCCAGTTCCTTTGGCTTCCTATCTCTCGTTTTTGTTCAGGCCAGCTGAGTTGTACAGGAGTTATAACCATCCCGAATATAATGGTGACGTGTGTAACTAGCCCCTCTTACTAGCTCAAAATCAAGTAAATCAAAGGGGCCATGAAGAGTTTCTTTACTGTCATGTGCTTTAAAATTTAATCACAAAAAGTTGGTGAGACCATAATCACCATACTTGAAAGAGCATGTGTGACCCACACACTATCTGTGACAGAAATCCTTTTTACAGAATAAATTAAAGACTTCTGTAATGTTCAGGGCATAATTTCTAAAGTTTCTTTTGAAATGTTTATTTAATAAACATGAACTAGCGCTCCAGTGGCCTAGTGGTTAGAGCATCCGCCTTGGATGCAGGAGGTTGCAGGTAATAACCCCGGCCGAGTCAAACCAAAGACTTCAAAAAATGGTACTAACAGCTGCCTTGCTTGGCGCTAAGCATTAAGAGGTTAGTGTTAGGACTGGTCGGCCTGGTGTCAGGATAATGTAACTGGATGGGACATCATGCTACATGTCTGTGGCATGATGCCCCAGTGCTAGACATCACTATAAACTGTCACACTGCAGACATCGTAGTGATATGACTGAAATTTTTTTAAAGCTATGTTAAAAAATCTAAATCACACACACACACACACACACACACACTGGCTCAATAAACTGCAGTTACCACACTTTTCTGCATTTATAAATACATGTTTGGGTGAAGCTGTATAAAATTTAATTGAAATTCAGATCTTAGTTTGGTTAAGCTGTCTTGGGAGTCATGGCTTTTGGTTTTCTTTATTATGATGAAACCATTTGAGTTCATTCAGTCATAATTGTTAATGTAGGAAAAAGAAATGCCTATGTTAAAGTAACCAACATTTGATTTTCATCTTGTACTATAGAATCAGCATTTTTTATGCTTGGATTGTTCAATGTTTTAAACATTTACAGACTTGCAGTATTATATTTGGTACAAACCCACAAATTGAAATAGTAGGGATAGAGTAATAAGCAACTGTCCTACACAGAGTTTGAGAATGACTTTTTCAGAAATTTTGAAGTTCACTGACTTTATTTGTATAGATCTTTAAAATGTGTATAATGTTGTGGCAGGGAACTTAACGATTTTCATTCTTATTGTTCTTTCTGACAATAAGCCATTTTCATTTTTTGAAGCTGAAAACAGAATTCTGTAATTGAAATTTTATTTTGGTTGCACATAAGCAAACTATGTATTAAGTAAAAATCATTTTCTTCTATGAGTTTTTAGCTCACCTGGCCGTAAGGCCAAGATAGATGCATCCACTGTTGGTCATCCATCATCCATAGTGCTTGAGCTGTCAACAGTCGCTATTTTCAACTTATTAAAAAAAAAAACAATCGACAAATTTCATTCAAACTTTGCACAGTTCCCATGCTACCACAAAACTGGGAGAAAGAGCAGGTTTGTTCCCAATAGGGAAAGAAAAGCTTATATTCCCCAGTTACCCTTGAGACATGTGAATTTTACGAAAATGTATTGTGTGATAAATCTTCGCATATTATTTGGTAGTTTGCACAGGAAACACTGTGTTAAGCATTGTCATCAATAGTAACCATTGACAACCACAACTCACCTTTGCACTGAATTTTACTTTAAGACCTTGCTAAATACATAGAAATCTACCAACTGTTGAGGTAATTTTGGGTGCAAAATCCCCTGTTCTAGGTATCCTTGAAAATGACTGCATTAAATATACAGTCCATAGTTGGATTACATGGAAGTATATGTAAGGGCACCAACCATACATAAGCAGGGCTCAGAAAAAAAACACTCATCCTGATTACAAAAATCAACCGAAAACTTTGTCGCTTACTCATCCTTGGGTTGAGTAGATGCAGATTCACACCTTAAGAATATCTGTGTGTACATTTTCTACCCTTAGCAGGCTTAGAAACTCAACAGTGCTTAAAATATAGTGTCATCAGTTATTGATTAGTTTTGCCAGTCCAGAATACACATCAGAGGGAGCTAACTTTGCTTTTCACACAGGTACCCAATGCCAACACGATGCTTAAATTGGTTCAGATCTGTAGCATGATTTCAAATTATGGGCCCTTCCCCACTCCCTGCAAAAATTCAGAAATGTCCTCCCCATCCCCCAAATTATACCTCTGTTTCAAATCATATGTTCAGAGTGAAGACAGCAGGTTAAAAACCCTTCTAGTATCAAACTTGCATTGGGTGCCAGTGTTCTTTTTGATAAGAGCTTGGTAGGGTTGTGATAAGTGTACTAGTAAAGTGATGACATGGACAAGTATCAGTTGCAACTCACTTGTCCTAAGGACAAATGCATAGGAAAACAAATTCCCTGAGATTTGTGTAAGCGGATTTTTTTTTACAAATCTGTCCTTTTTTACGTAAAGGTATTTAATGTTTTTATCGGCTTCTTGGCAAAATTTAAAACTTTATTTCAAAAACGTTTTGTCATATGAACTTACTGTAGACAGTTAAGCAGAGTAAAGTTTGCATTTGTATTCTGTAAATTAAGATAAGTTATATTCAGATTTATATGAATTTCACTACTTATTTGTTTCTAGTGATACATTTCTTGGTTTAGTACATGGTCATATGTCTTAATTCAGATGTTATGAGAGAGCCTCAAAATAGAAACAGCTTTTGATTTTGAAAATGCTCATTTTCTAAGCCAAAATGTTTATTAATTCTGTTAAGTAATGGTCATAATTGAACCATGAAAAAATTAATTTCATGAAGGATGAAACCTGAAAAATTGTGTTTCACAAAGTGGAGGAACCCTGCCTCTGTTTGCAGAGAGTGTTGTGGCATGAAGACATTTCATATGTTTTCAAGTGATACTAACCTGTATCAAATATTGCCACTATTACCAACAATAAAAAACCTTCAAATGAAGACCAGTGAACAGAATTAGACAAAATATGACTGAAAGCATCTTAGCATGAAAGTCTTTCATTTTCTTTTCTTCAAATGATACCATGCCTCCATCAAATATGGTTGCTGTTTCTAAAAATAGAAGTTAATAGAATTTGACACAAAGTATTCTGGCATGAAGGCTTTTCAAATTTGTTCAGATCATGCTGACCTCCATCAAATATAGCCACCATTATTGAAGATAGAAAAATTTTAAATGATTACTTCATAAAATCTTCTGAACTGAATTAGATGAAATTTGACAGAAAGTACCCTGACCAAGGCCTTTCAGTTTTCTACAAATGATGACAGTCAGCCGTCAAATATGACTGCTGTTATTAAAAACACGAAAACCATCTAATGACTTATTCAAAGCTGAATAGAATTTTAACAGACTTTGGGAGAAAGCATCCTGGCAGTAAAGGCTTTACATTTTTTGCCAATGATGCTGATGCTTTATCAGATGTGGCAAAGTTTTAAAGCAAGTTCTTCTGAAAAAGCC
>JAECUM010067077.1:0-22937 GCA_016617855.1 Megalonaias nervosa
TTCAGCTTGTGGCGAACAAAACAGAATACTAATTGTTGTTCTTGTTCTTGCGATCGTGGCATCATGATTGTGTTTCTTTTCCTTCTTCTCCACTTAATGGCTGTGACTCCCGTAATTTCTGTTCTGGATGGAAAACATCATCCTCTTCACCTATGTCCATGACTTCGTGTTCCATGTTTTGTTTTAATAGTCTATGATCACTTCTGTCAGTGATTGATTTCCACAGTATTGTCAAGTTCCGCAAACAAGATCAAATCCACTGCCCTTTGGAAGGCAAATGCAAAACAGTTCCACAAGGAGTTTGCCTGATTTTATAGGCTGGAAATGTCTCTCCTCGCTGCCTTGGTCTTAAGCGAAATCAAATCTCTACAAAGCATATCTTAATGCATAAATGTCGTACGAAATTCCGTGGGTGCTGGTGGTTCCCAATTGTCCTGTGGCTCCAACAACAACAACAACAACAAAAACAAACAACAAAACAATAATAATAATAAGAAGAAGAATAACAATACTTTATTCAGTAATTTAGGCCACCAGCCCATATTACAGAATCCAAGTAAATATAGTGTGCACCATGCGTATACATACACAACTTCCTATACAGTGCATAATATAATAAAGGTCTTACTACCACCAACTATATCATTCAGATTGTCTAAGACGAAAAGTGAAATTGATATAGTAAGAAAGATTTCTTATAATTAATATATTATGACCCACGAGTGATACGAAGTTTTCTACAGACAGAGATAATAAACTCCATTAAAATATTTCTTTCTTAAATGGTCAAAAGCTAGACAAACACAAACAAAATGGAATTCGTCTTCTACTAAATAAACATATTTTTCCTGCATAATTCACAATACGTATTATTTCTCTCAACCCTGCCATGCCTACCTGTCTCTGTTTTCTGCATATGCGCTGAGCACCTACACTTAGCACTTCCTAAAAAAATATGATAATCGATGTGATCAATATTTTTTCGGTTCTAATTCAGTTTTTTACATGATACACTAGACGCATTTATGTGAATTGTTAATATCACGTTGCCAGTTTTGGTGTGTCGAATCCTTAATTCTTTGCAAAATTTGTGAGAAGAATTGTTTTGCGTCTCTAACTTCTTGATTAAACCAGACATACCCAAAACAGAAGCGAAAAAGCATGTTATTAACTCTGGTAGTCCAGGCGACACGGTTAGTTTCATCCAATCTTTCAACATTAAATAGCATTGGTGTTGGTAACGAGCTGAAATCATTCTTACAACCTTCAACCAGTATTTAAAACATCGTAAAAAGACGAGGTACAAAGTGGGTATCTTCCGCACTGGCGCAAACACAATAGCAATTTTGGTAGTTTTAAGAACACCTAAATACTGCTTTGCAAAAATTTGTATTGAACAATTTCAATATCTCTACTAAATTTATACTCCCACATTTCTGACCCATAGTTGGTAATTGGTTTCATCACAGAATCAAAAACTGTTACAAGCATTACACGTATCCTCAACATTAAAACAGCCAAATCGTTTTGAATAATTCCAAATCCTTATGGTTGCTTTCTTTGCCAGAGCCGCGAGTATCCAATTAGCGTCCAAACCATCTTGGGGTGAAAAACAGACGCATTTACTTCTAGTAAGGCACACACTCAATACGTCTATGTTTGAAAAACCACACTTCCTTTTTCTTGAGATATCCCCCATTTCTGAAAACAACAATTTTAGTTTTTATCTAGATTGACCATCATACCAGGTGTATCATAGAAATGTTCAATAACATTTATTTGGCTTTGAAGGAGCTTTATTGTATCAGCGCAATTAGCAAAATCATCAGCGTAAAATAATGCAAAAATATCATCAATATCTTCTGAGATAAATACACTTCTGTTGCATTCGAGCTTCAGATGTGCAATCGAAATCATTAATGAAAAGGGAAAATATTATAGGGCTCAAAAGACAGTCAATAAAGATCTCAACTAATTTGTTTGGGTAAATTTAGGTTGAAAAGGTTGGCACACAACGTTTGAGCGTCTTGGGTGACTTCTATCTTGGAAATGTTGAAAAGGTCGAACTCGAAAGAATTCTGATCAATAGTTCCGTTGAGAAAAATCATTACTGACGATGCCAATAAACAAACGTTTAGGCAGCTGATTTTGGAAGACACGATCTTCGATCCTGGACCCAGAGAAAATAGTGAAGGTTTTGACCTCCACATGTCGAAGAGGTAACTTAGCCGTTGTTACGGTCAGAGCTTGACTGCTGTCTTTTCCCACTGTAGGTAAGACTTTCATACGACTCATGCCGAATCTGGCTTCTTCGATGTTAGTTTTGTCCTTGTTAGCATTTGCCATCAAATGGAATACGATACTAATTAGCTTCACTCTCAGACGTAGACCAACAAGTAGGTCTCCGCTTTTTTTTCTTTCTTTTTTCTTTCCTCTGTCAGAAAAAAAGCGGAGACCTACTTGTTGGTCTATCTCAGACGTATATACACGCCATTCGACAAAAACTTGTCTTGACAATGTGTTCCGTACCTAACCCAAACCCTCGGTCAAGGTTACATACGGGGATTCAAATCTCAATGTAGATATTTTCATGACAGGGTCAATAACTGTCCAATGAAACTTGGTATACATATGTATATTCATCAGGTGATGTGTCCAGTCTCAATGTCAGAGACAAGGTTCAAATGTCAACATTTGGATTTTTATAAAACTCTACGTTGATAAGAGTATGTGTCGCTTACCACACCCAGTCCAAAATCGTCCCATAGTTTAAAGGTCCAAATAGGTATTTTAATTTCCGCCCTATAACGCTTGAATGTGTTATGAAATTTTAATGAAACTTTGCACAAATGTGTATCTCTGATAGTTATTTTAATTTCCGCCCTATAACGCTTGAATGTGTTTTGAGATTTTAATGAAACTTTGCACAAATGTGTATCTCTGATAGGTGATGCGTTGCGTACAAGCCTGTTAGCCCAAGGTTAAGATTAAAGTCATAACTCAAAGGTCAACTTAGGATATTCGTGTTCGCTCTGTGATACTGCTAATACAACAACTGATGCGTCAAACATTTCCTTGATTCAACAAACATTTCTTTCATTTAATATCTATCAGTGGGGGATTTTTTGTGTCAAACGAGTTTTTAGATTTATGTTAGAATGCCATTTCCTAATTTGGACCAATTATGAAACGATTTTAGTATAAAAGAAAATTCACGTTTGTGTAAATGGTTTGCTATTGAACCCCACTTTTTCTCCGTAACTGCTTTCAAATTTTTTAAAATGATTTTGAAGTATCTTTCTTCTGCTGTGCACTATGTTGTGCCCATGCCTTGTTGTAACCTTTCATAACATGACGCAGATTTCACAGAAAATCACTCGCTACATGAAGCAACTGTAGCAGTAACTAAATAATACAACCAATGTTTAATATACGCCTGCATATGTAACATTTTCTGCTTTAGTACTCCATTTTAGATTAAGAAAATCAAGAAATATAAAATTGTGCCGATTTTTTTTTAAAATTAAATATGATAAAGGGTTGTATGGTTTGCTATGTATATTTAATTTGTACTTGTTCATTTTTTTCCATGATTATAAATTATAATTGTATCTCGTACTTGACTTTGTTCAAAATCAAGTTCATTTTGTACCTGACCAATAACTTTTAATTTTGTAAATAAATAACAAATATTTTTTCTATGAGTGTGGGTTAAGTATTATGATCATTATCGACAGAAGTAAATATTTATTTGGGTCTGGGTCTAGCATATTGGTATTCTCCATCAAAATACATAGCCTACCTGGTGCCTACCGCATCTTTATTATAATTTTTGTAACAGATTTTATCTTGTAAACATCATGGAATGTTCTAGATTGAAAAATTCCCTTAAGTCATAGGATTTCTAAAAAATGATAATTGTGACGTAGACCCGAGACTAGAACCCACGCAGAGGTGAGATGGCAATAATCAGTGACGGTGAGCGCTTTAGACCACTCGGCCACTCGGGGCCCCTTCTTGGATAGAAATAATCATTTGGAATTATCATGAATTCAGACAAGGTCATCTTGGATTATGTTATTGTAACTAACTGAAAGAATGTTTGCATATAATCACACTTCAGGGCACTGGTACATTAGTGCATTAAAGACTATAGGCACATCGATGCCTACCGTGCTGGATCATAATTCGAACAACACAAGAATTTAATTAGAACTTTATTCATTAGGACTGCGATAGAACTTTTGGGACTATTTGGGATTAAATTCAAAATACCGAAAGTTCTTTTTAAAGTTTCACTTTGTATTCTAGGGAAATAAATTATCAGTTGAATTTTACAAAACGTTTGGTTTTCGCTCTCTTCTATTACTTTTTATAAGACCATAGAGTTGTAATAGGTTTAACAATCCTTTTTTCAATGAATTCTATTTGAACATAATTTTACAAATATATTCGGATTTTTCTTAAAAACATCAGTAATGCACACATTAGCCTATATTAGGACATATTCAGACTAATTACACCTATCGACCAATCAAAATATATTCTAAATATTTAATCTTCGAACCAATAAACCCATTTTCAAGTACCATAAAACTAGTGGGGCCTTTTTTAAAACTACTTTCCAGCTAATGAACCCCTCGATTTCAAATACCCTCGGTCTAACGAAACTTCAGACTTGTGAACCTTTCAGTCTTCTCCTTCGAATTAATGAATCCTTGGATCAATAAATCTTCGGAGTACTGACCCTATATTCTTAAGCCTGCGAGTCTTCAGAACCATGCAACTTTGGATGCGAACCTTCAGAACCATGCAACTTTGGAAGCGAACCTTCAGAACCATGCAACTTTGGACTAGAATGATCGGAAAATATAGTTTTTGAACAAATATATTCTGGATAAAAGAAGAGTCGGAACATCGAGCTGTTACCAGTATAGTCTACCTGGTGTTCAGATGAGCTCTCTCTCTCTCTCTCTCTCTCTGAAATTTTTTTCTACGGATAATTCTGCAAGTATTTCTGATAAATATCTAAAACGACGATTGTATAGTTACTCTCACCAATACACAGTTCTCCCCTGAGAAACATAGTTATTAAAAAAGATTTATAACAAGAAAAAGGTATGCTACTATATTTACACGCGATCGCTAGCTACTTGTCAAGCGCATAGCCCATGACTTCCTTGTTGGGAAATAACCACCAAATGAAACAAGCTTTCACCAAATTCCAATCTACTTCAAGAAGAAAAAGTGCAAGTCAATTTACACTTCAACGCAAGCTACTAGTCATGCGTACAGTCCTTGACTTTCTTCATGGGAAACTACCTAAACTTCTGTCACAACATAAACAGGCCCTCACAAAATTCCTATTTACTTCGATCAGCGGAGTCAGAAGGGCGTTTGAGACTTTTATTTTTGTTTGTTTGTTTTGTGAGTAGTAGCATTAGCAGGTGAAGCTGAGGTAACAGACGTAGAATTAATGACGTTGCTTGTAGTAGTATTAGTAGCAGAATTTGTGGTAGTAGTATGGAAGGATGGAATTATTTATTTAAGTATATAACACAGTACTTGATAATAATAATAATAATAATAATAATAATAATAATTATTATTATTATTATTATTATTATCATCATCATTATTATTATTATCGGTGCGATAATTACAGCTTTATCATATCTAATATGCATAGACAATAAGACGAATGTTTGAAAATTTTGACTATATTTAGAAGGAAAGTATGATCAAAGAAGGTCAGATATATGTACAAACCCGTGCAGAGATATATGTACAAACCCGTGCAGAAACGACTTCGGGTCACATGACACGTAGCTGAAGTATACTGTTCATCATCTGTTAAGGTTTAAGATGTATTGGTTTGGAGCAGTGGAGGTGCAGGATTTCATGCTTCATCCAGCCAACCAAATTTCTGAAATCTAATTCAGTCACAATAATGGAGATCAGTGATTTATCTCTGGCACTGAGATGCGTATTGTTTTTCCTGTTATTTGTGCACTGAGTGGAGACTAATCCAGGCCCTGGGCCTAGATGGAGACCCCCAAAAACCAGTCAAGGAGGTACAACACATCCACAAGGGTCACAAACGGCGTATAGCCCTCTTGATAATACCAGACCACGTCATCTTACCGAGGAACGGGTGACACTCGCAAAACACATCATTTACGTGGATGGGTAACTCTGAACCTAATGTGACAAGTCCAATTCTGGCTAGTGTTTCTGTACTAAAACAGCAGAACTCTCGGGCCTCAGCAAATAGTATGACAGAAAATGAAAGGGAAGATATAAATGATGATACTTTATAGAGTCGGCAGAAACAGTGGATTCAACCTTGAGAAATTTAATGCTAGAGATAAGATATGAAGCAAGGGAACTTAATGAAAGATTTATATCTACTGAATGTTCCCTGGATACGCTGACAAATAAAAATGAATTGCTGACAAACCAGAATATGGCCCTATGCAAGAAGATTGAGAACCTGACGGAGAACGTTACTGAATTAGAAACACGACTGATGGCGAACGAACACAAGTTTGAGCAACAAGAGGCGTATATCCGTCGAGAGAATCTGGCGTTTTGTGGTTTTATGGTGTGCCTGAAATCCGTGAAGAAAAGTGGGAGGATACAGAAAAATCAATTAAAGTTTATATGAAGGCTGCACTGGGTTTAGATTCAGAGAGGATAGACGTTGAAAGAGCCGATCGGCTGAGACCAAAAAGAAAACCCAAGACCTGTGATTGTCAAATTTTCAAATTACAAAGACAAAGAGAAAGTGTTGAGACGCTATAGAGAAACAAGGAAAGAAGCCCATGAAGCAGTCACGAGGACCACGTCTGAGAATGAAGATACAGCGGCAGCTAGCAGGCCAGTTAACATACGTGTAGCTGAAGATTTTCCGTTCAGAGTGAGAAAAGCTCGTGCCAACCTCTACCCGACATTGAAAAATGTCACAGAACAAGGAAAAAAGGCTTTCTACAAAAATGACAAGCTAATAATAGACTGTTACACATATGTATTTGATGAGGTCAGAAATGATACTGTTCTAGTAGACAACTGATAGGACTTCGGCCGAGGCCTACAAAATGTGTATGAGGAGAAGGGTTCTACTTCGGTGTTAGGTTGTTTGGTATGGAAAATATCTGGCTTAAGTGAGAAACTTTCTAGAGAAAACAGGTCAAATTTTATTAACTATGTTGAAAAATTTTGAAATACTAGGCTTTGTTGAAACGTGGACAGAAACTATCGATCAGTTTCATATTAACAGGTACGAAAACTCTGATATCGTAAGAATAAAGTCAAAATCAGCTAAACGAAATTCAGGGGGATCTCGGTTTTTGTTCGTGAGCTCCTCTTCAAGCATTTTAATATATGTAGACAAAAAAGTGCCTCAAAAAATACTATTTGGTAAGTTGTTTCATCTAAGGCAAGCATACTGAAGTCGAACTTAATTTCTGGTTTTGTCTGTTTCTCACCTGAATACTCCTCTGTTCATTCAGAAGAAAATGTATATGCAGTGGTAGAAAATGAGTTAGCTCACCTAAAAATGAAATATGTTGACAATAAAATAAAAATTGCAGGTGATTTTAAATGCATATACAGGTACGGAGCCAGATTTTATCAAATATTATAGTACTATTGACCTACTTCAAGAATTTAATTATACAGAAGACGAAGTAATGTATGATCGGGCTAATCAAGACGTATTGGAGATAAATCGCTATGGAGAAAAACTTCTACAACTATGCAATGACTGTATTGAGAATCGCCAATGGTAAATGTGGATCAGATAAAGGGATAGGGAAATTTACATTATCCATGACAACTCGGCCTCAACAATAGATTATGTCTTAGCCGACGTATATGTTTTAGAAAATACATCATCCTTTGACAGGTGATAGATTAGAATCAATATACATGCCCATTGTATTTTCCATTGGCTACATGGGCAAGCTAGAGCAAAAGGCTATAAGTGTCTCTGGAGGTAACGAAATAAATAAATACATATGGAACAAGGAAGAAGGTCTATCTTTTATCCAAAATTGCAAAGATCTATCATCTCAAAATATGGATAAGATTTTAAATGATATAAACAATGACAAAACTTAGTGAATGCGTCGAAACAATTACTGATTTTTACCATGATGCAGCAAGCACAATGAAGACAATCAATAGAAAGCAAAACCTAGCTGTCACATCTCCAAGAAAAATTGTTAAATAACAGCCTTGGTTTGACACAGATTGCACAACCGCCAAAAGCAAAGCCTTAAGATATCTAAGACAGTTCAGATTAAAAGGCACAAGTGAATCACTTGAAGATTATAAATTTTATTGAAAAATGTATAAATCTCTTAGAAGAAACAAGCAAAAACAATATGAATTAGAACAAAAAAGTTGCCTTTTATCTGCATTATACTGCAAAAATTCACAACTTGTCTGGCGCCATGTAAAGAATTCAAGTACTGGTATGCAAAGCAATATCACGTCTGCAACTTGGTATGAATATTTTTCCGAATCATTTAATTTTTCCAGTTCTGTTGACCAGATACAGGAAACTGAAAACATTCAACTAATTCATGAGACTTTAGGTAGAGCAATCACTGAAAAGGACGTGCGCCTAGCATTGAGTAAACTAAAATATGACAAAGCTGGGGGAATGGATGCTTTATCCAGTGACTTCTTTACATGTACGGGCAACATAATAGCACCAATATTAACATTATTATTTAATAAACTATCCGATGTTGGATATTATCCAGAATATTGGTCAACGGCTATCATCATACCAATTCTGAAAAAAGGGGGATACAAATGAACCCTCCAATTACAGAAGCACAAGTCTACTACCTGTATTAAGCAAAGTGCTTATATCGATGTTAAATGATAGGATACATGAATGGGTGGAGGAAAACGAATTACTGGGAGAAGAGCAAGCAGGATTTGGAGCGGGGTATTCCACAGCAGATAATATATTTATATTATATACATTAATTTGTAAATATTTAAGAAAACGTAGGGGTAGATCCTATGTAGTATTTATTGACTATGAAAAAGCCTTTGAGAGGATAGAGAAAAGTTTACTGTACCAAAAGTTAGTTAGTGAAAATATTAGTGAAAAAAATGTTAAGAATCATTAGGGCAATTTAAAATGATGTAAAAGCAGGTGTTAAGTCCAACAATCGTAGTTCCGATGTGTTTAATTGCCTTCTGGGCGTACGACAAAGTTGTGTTCTATCGCCTTTACTTTTTTCTTTATTTTTTAATGATTTGAAACCCTTTTTTAACTGAAGGAAACAGGGAAGTGTCTGTAGATACCTTTGAACTATTTTTAGTGTTGTATACAGACGATTTGATTATCTTTGCAGACACTGCTCACCAGTTTAAAAAATGTTCAATAGGCTGCATACATATTGCCTACAGTGGAAATTAAAAATGAATATGGAAAAAAACAAGAGTGGTTGTATTTCGCAGAGGTGGCTATCTCAGAAATTATGAAAAGTGGTACTATGGCCATACAGAGGTAAAGACTGAATCATATTATAAGTTTTTAGGATGCACATTTTCTTAAAAAAAAAACCTCTTGATATATGTGTCAGAAAACTATATCCTTGCAGGCGCTGAAGGCTATACATATACTGAATCAAAGTCTTTCAAAATTTGGCAGATTACCTGTAACTGGATTTCTTCGTCTGTCTGACGCAAAGATGGCTCCCATCCTTAATTATGGGGCTGAGGTCTGGGGACTTTACGATGCCAATGATATTGAAAAAGCTCATTTGTCATTTTATAAATATATTCTTAGTACATTTAAGTCTACTCCAAATGCATTAGTATATAACAAATTAGGAAGAATTAGTATGCAGTGTATAAGATATTAGCGTAATTTGAAATACTGGCTAAGAATTCTAAAATTGCCAGACGACAGATATCATAAATAGATATCATAAACAATGATATGATTTACATTTAAGATGGGGGGGGGGGGTTGGGTTGTGATTGCTGGGCTAAGAATGTTAAAAAGCTTCTACTTACATTTGGATTTGGATTTGGCAATGTTTGGTGTACTCTGGGCGTAAATGATGAAAATACATTTCTTAGACTGTTCAGCCAGCGATGTGAAGATATTTTCAGGCAAAAGCTGCAGGATGAGAATAATTAGATGGAAAGACTGTGTTTCTATAGGTCACTGGGAGTAGAGTTTACTTGTCAAAGATGTCTAGAATTGTTCGGAAATAGCGATCTTTGATACATAATCACTATGCTTAGAGTGGGAAACTTGCTAATCAAAGGTAACACGGGAAGATATGAGGAAAGATTGTGTCAGTATTGAAGGGGGACGATTTGGGGCATATGCGGTCAAAGAAGGAAAAACAGCCTGGGACGATATAAGGCAAAGATGGATAGGGACAATGGGAATGAGCATTACAAGACCCTTTTGAACAATATAGGGACAAGATTTATCGGGTTCATACACATATGGCAAAATGATTAAATATCTTTCGATGTATATGAGTGGCCCTGTAAAGGGCTTTTGGTTTTTTTTGTTAACACCATTTCGTTAACATAGAGGGAATATTACGGATCTTCTTCTCTTCCTTAAACTTCATCTAGCCTTTGGTCCGTAGATGAGGGCTCGCTTCAGACAGCCTTGTCTCTCCACATAGATCCTTCGTTTCCAATGAGTCGTATCGGCGATCTTGATGGTCGTCCATGATGATTTAACATACATGGGTAAGTCCGTGCGGAACAGCATCGACGACAGGAGGATAGACGATTCAACGTTAGTCCACATCTTGTGACGAGAACAGGTGAAGGGAATGAAGTGAACCGAGGTTATTTATAGTGGAAAAGCGGATCGAAACGGATTGAGATTTTTCACCAATCCAAACACGCGTTACAAAATTCAGTCACAGCGCAGAGTCTGTCTTCCAATCCGAACAGAGCTGCCTGTGACGTCATATTCCCTATATAGATGCGCTACCGTCTGTGCGCAGTGAATCGATGCGACATTGTTTTTAAAACATGACGGAAACTAAGAAGACGATGAATTCGGGTGTACCGGCCATGGAGACGAGAAGCGATGGTATAGCGGCGGCTACCAAAGTCAATACAGGTCTACTTCCAGAAGAGATCGATTTTAATTGGGATTTAGCGGATTTTCTCTCTTCTTCGCAAGAATTTGTTCCGGTACCAGCACCTTCACCACCTTCTCCTTCCTTGCCACACGTCGAAGATTTTAAACAGAGACAGAAAGAAGAATTGGAGAAATTTTTGCAACAGCAGAAAGAAGCAGAACAAACTTTTCTCCTTCAACAGCAACAGTGAGAAGAAGAAGAAGACGCAAGAAGGAAACGACAGGAAGAAGAAGCAGAGAAGAAACAAGATCAAGGAGAGAAGGAGAACAGTAAAAGTCAAACGGTAACGGTACTTCTGGACATTTTGGCAGAGTTAAGGAGTCTGAAACAAATGTATCAGACATCTTTATTACGACCCAAAAGAAAAAGACCTTCCCGAGCCAAACAGCTCATCCCTGTTCACACACCTACTACGCCTGATATACCAGCCCTTGTGATTTCTACCAAATCATTGACAGAAGCAGGTCCAAAAGTAGGCCTTGGCCGTGGCAAAGGTTTAAGGCAGTTAAAGCTGATTGCTTCTCGTTCCTGATTTTATTTTATTTTTTTTTTTTTTTTTTTTTGTAAAAGCAAACACCCAATGGTCCTTTTCAGGGCCACCCACTTCTTTCGAAAAGAGATAGTATTCATTTTGCCAAAATCAATTAAAACTCAAAATCCCTTTTTTACCAGCATGATCTACGTGTGTGAGTGCATGAGTGTAGGTCCTTATTCTAAAATATCAAAACTAAGAGACACTTACGTTTTTCTTTCTGTTATATTCTGGTACAAATTTTACAATCCAATGTCACCTCACAACACTTTAAAAAGTTCATTGACTTCTTCCTTGTCTTTTTGTTCACTCCCCGTTTTTTTAAAATAAATTTCTTCACTTTCACAGGTTTTTCCTCCTCTTCTTCCTCACTTTTTTCTCGTCTTCTTTTCTTCTCTTTCTGGACGTGTCGGGGTTCTTCCTTTGCCGAGGGCACCTCTTCTTCTTACTGTTCTTAACACCTCTCTTCCTCCTGCTCCTGTTGTTTCTTACGGCAGTCTGAAGACCAACGTCCTTTCTCTCGACAATGATAACAGGTATCTTGACTTTTGTCTCTTTTGACACTAGTCTTGCTTTTTTGACGGTCTGGACATTCTGTAGCCCAATGCTCTTTCTTCTGACAGATATAGCAAGTATCTTGACTTTCATCTCGAAAGGAGGGGGAGTAGTCCGTTGGCTTGTCTGAAGAAAACATTCCTATGACACCTATAAAAGCTCTGCTCAGAAGTTCGATCTGTGTTGGCTTGAGATTGAAATGAATACTGGGATGGAAGGCACTGGCCCTTTATACACTGACCTAACATGGATTTAAAGGGGTCCATGGCGTTTAAAATGTAGTCATCTGACTTTCTGCAGTCAAGATGAAACGATCGCACCATTTCATGAAAAAAGGAGAAAAGTGTAAGAGACAGAAACGTGACTTATCGCCTCGCACAGTAGCTGAAGTCTCGGCTCAAATTCATGCCAGCGATTTTGAAGATGACATGAGTGAGCGAGAATCCAGACCCAGAGAGTCTACACCAAACCAAAGTCCACCACCACCACTAAACCCTGAAAAGTAATATCACATTCGTGAAACAGACAAACGCTCCTCTATAAAATGTCGAACCCCGACCTACACGTACAAAGTGAAGTTTAAAGATTTCAAGTCCGACGAACCGCTGGAGAAAGCAGAGAGGTTCATCACCGATGTGTGGGATTCTTTGTTAAACACACTGAAACGGCAATGTGAAGCCAAAGAAGACGATCGCTTGAGACTTTTCATTCACCACGACAGTATGATGTCATCCGTTTGGATCGAGTTTAGCAGCCCAGCAGAATTGACACCTTCCAAAGTCATCGACAAGAATCAACACGTGCAACAATCAACGACAAGTTTCACATCACCGATGGAAAGCGACACTGTTCATGACCCACGGTTCTCTTCCCCACGGGACCGCACAACGCAAATAGGTTTTATTGGTGGACGACCTTCGCAGCACCAAAAAAGAGGCTCGTTCAAATTAACAACACTCAAGACGAGATGTGTTTAGCCCGAGCCACCGTGGTGGGAGGAACATATGCCGACAAGAATGACTCGGCAGAATGGAAAAGAAACTGGGAGAAAATTCGAAAATCTAACGGAATCAAACAACGAAAAGAAGCAGAACTTCTGTTACAGCAAGCGGGGATATCCAAAGACACACCCTATGGTATTCCTGAAATGCAAAAATTGCAAGACGTTTTGGTTCCACTCTACACCTTGAAAGTGCACCCTCAAGAAGTGCGCGGACCTCTGTTGTTTCGTGGCAAAAAATTTCAAAGACAGAATATACATTCACGTCTATCATCACGATGAACATTTTGATACCAACACCAGTATCACTGCATTCCTGGGATAAGGTTATTACTGTGACAAATGTGACCACGGCTATAACAATCGAGAACAACACAATCATTGTGGATCGAAATGTGAGGGACATTTCACCTCTAAACCCTGTCTTGACGAAGAACAAGAACTAGTGCATTGCCCAGCTTGTCAGCGCTCTTTTGTCAGTCCGACCTCTTACCAACGACATTCGAGGACGCAAGGTTCACAGCAGAAAAGTGCTTGTCAACGCCTGAGAATGTGCCCAACATGTGGACGAGGCAAACGAACCAATAATGCCAACGCGTACGTATGTTCAGGAAAGAAGCGATATCACATTTGTCACCAAATCGTGGACTTGGAACACGAATGTTTCATTCAAAAATACCATTCCAAACATCAAGAGGAAGATGACTAGAAGAAAGGCAATTTCATCTTTCTCGATTTCGAATGCATGCAAGAGACAGACATTCACATTCCTAATTTCTGCGTGGCTCATCGAGCGTGTAAAAAGTGCATCCAAGAGCCTATCTTTAGTCATTGCCCTCACTGCAGCAAGATTCCTGGAGGACGTGAAAAAATCTTTCGGGGACCGAACGCGCTGCCCGATTTCGCCCAATGGATCTTAGACCCCATCGATGAGACATGGAGCCAAGAGGATATCGAACATTATGGATATTGCCATCGCCATGCCACGGTGATAGCTCACTATTTCTCGAGATACGATGGGCAATTTCTTTTGAGATACATTACGGAACAAAGTACCGAACGTCCTAAAGTCATTTTGAACGGAGCCAAAATCATTCCCATGCAAATGGGACAAGTGCAGTTTAAAGATTCGATGAGTTACTTGACCATGCCTTTGAGCCGAATGCCTAAAACGTTTGGAATGACAGAAATGGCCAAAGGCTATTATCCGCACTTTTTCAATACCAAAACCAATCAACACGCCGTTCTATCCCAGCTGCCTGAGGCTCACTACTATGATCCCGAACACCATGCGTACCGAACAACGAAAACCTTTCTACGCTTGGTACCACACTCACGCCTCGGACCCCTTCGACTTTCAGGAAGAAATGTTAAAATATTGTCGTTCCGACGTGGACAATTTACGGCGTTGCTGTAGAAAATTTCAAGGAACACGGAGGGACCGATCCTCTGAAAGAAGCCTGCACCATTGCCAAAGCGTGTTCCTTAGTGTACCGCCAACGATTCATGCCCGAAAACACCCTGGCTGTCATAAGCCCTCAAACAACGAACTTTGTCAAACGTCAATATTCGGTCAAAGCCCTACGCTGGTTACATTACTTGTGCGACAAGGAAGACAAATGGATCCAACACGCTCGCAACGGAGGAGGCGAAAAGACCATTGGAACGTGTTCGGTAGATGGTTGGGACTTAGAAAACCTAAAGATCGTGTACGAGTTTTACGGGTGCTTATTTCAAGGATGTTCGATCTGTTACCCTCAACGTGGCACTACAAATCAATTTTTACAACGGACCATGGAAGATTTGTACCATGCCATTTGTCAGCGGCGCTTGAAGTTAGAAGAGCAAGGATACCAAGTCGTGGAAATGTGGGAATACGAG
Source organism: Megalonaias nervosa (assembly GCA_016617855.1). Taxonomy (NCBI): domain Eukaryota; kingdom Metazoa; phylum Mollusca; class Bivalvia; order Unionida; family Unionidae; genus Megalonaias; species Megalonaias nervosa. Next base: position 15,116 of record JAECUM010067077.1, read on the forward strand.
TACGATCACCGATTGAATACCGATCCCGAGTTTAAACGCATCGTGGAAAATTACAAGCTGGTGGACCCACTGAACCCCCAAGACAGTTTTGTACGGAGGACGGAAGAATGCCACCTGTTTGCTGTACCAAGCCGACGAAGAGAAAGGAGAAGAAATCAAATACTTGGACGTGTGTTCGTTGTATCCATAAGTGTGCAAATATTGGCACTCGCAATTTCTGACTGAACACATTGACCTGGACAACATTCGACAATACGAAGGATTGAACAACTGCAAAGTCTTGCCTCCCACGAACTTGTACCATCCCGTTTTACCTCACCATTGCCAAGGAAAACTGATGTTTCCCTTGTGCCGTACTTGTGCCGAAACGTGCAACGAAGACCGACCTTGTCAGCACACCCAGGAAGAACGCGCCTTAACAGGAACGTGTGTCAGCGTGAATTGTTTAAAGCTCTGGACTTGGGATACCAACTGTTAGAAGTGTACAAAATTTACCACTTTTCCAAAACAAAAAAATACCACAAGGGCAACGAGACTTAGAAAGGCATTTTTGCAGACTAAGTGGATACCTTTTTGAAACTGAAACAAGAAGCCAGCGGCTATTCTTCCTGGTGCCACATTCCCGAACACCAAAAGGAATTCAAAGAGAAATACTGGGAGCAGGAAGGCATCACTTTAGACCACATCGAGAAAAACGAACGAAAGCGATCGTTTGCCAACGTGATGTTAAATTGCTTGTGGGGCAAAATGGCACAACGACCGTGTTTACCCAAGTCGGAGTATTTGACATAACCGTCCCGCTACTTCCAGATGATTCACGACTAAACCAAATACATGAAACACGTGAACGTCGTTCGTAAGGACTTGATCTTAGTCAATTACGAAGAACTGGACTTTGTAGAAGCCGACAAATTTGGAAATGTCATCATTGCAGCCTACGTGACAGCCCATGCTCGCTTAATACTGTACGAAGCTTTAGAACTGTTAGGAGATTGTGTACTGTATTTTGAAACGGACAGTTGCATCTACATCGATCGCATGGGTCAGTGTCACCCTGTCATTGAAGGACACCGTTTAGGAGCCTGGACGGATGAGCACCCCAACGACAAGATTCTAAGTTTTGCTAGTGGCAGCCCCGAAAGTTATGGCTACAAAAAAACGTGATCCACAAGGAGAAGTACACACCGAGTGTCAAGTGAAAGGATTGACTCTCAATCATCGCACCAGTCAAGTGGTGAACTTTGGCGTATTGAAAGAAGCCTTGCAGTCTGGACAGAATGGAAACTTTAAAGTGACCGCCTACGAACCTCACAAGATTGTACGTTTAGCCATGCACCAAATCGTCAGTCGGTAATTGGAATAATTCTATCAAATCGTGTACCAGAAGCGAGTACGGTTTCCCTACCACTTCACTTTACCGTACGGACACGTTGATATTGGCAAGCATATAAAAAGGGACAGCATCCAAGACCAATAGTTCATTTGTGACCTCCAACACCAAGCGAGAAAGATGAATGCTAACAAACAGACCACACCATTCAAGTTCGGTGATTCTCAAGTGGAGTGCGATGCTGTGCTTTGCGATGGCAGGGATGCCGTACGCTGTGACCTCAGCGATTCAAAACCACATCATGGGAACTTTGCTATGACAACTACTACCATACCTACCATGGAAAGTGATGCTGTGCGTGTGAAACCTGATGGATGCGAAAGCGATGCCACTCGTTATCGTACACTGTTTCACTTATCATGGTGGATGTCATCATGATACCATGCGGCTACCACCCTACGGATGTCATTCAACCTTGAGCAAACTCATGCAGATTTCACCGTACCCTGATCGAAATGAACCTGTGAAAGACGAATCCAAACCTTCCAAGGAAAATGGCCAAAATATCTGGGAGGACCTACCCCCGAAGAATTAGCCAGAGCCGGATTTATCTACTCAAGCGAATTGGATAAAGTCAAGTGCTTCAGTTGCGGTGTGTCACTTCACCAGTGGGAACAGAAAGACTTGGCTTTCCTGAAACATGCTCGATGGTCACCTCACTGTCACTACCTACCTTTAGTGGGACCTTAGTCATTGAAGCGGCATACCATGTCGTTTAAGAAACCAGCTTGGCTAGGTGTCAAACGTTGGACAACACCTAGACAAGTATTTAAACCTCATTTTAAAAATAATATTCAAATATTACCAAACAAATTGCAAGAGAGGATCTACAAGGCAATTTGGCAGGGACTTGCCAGAGCAAAATCTCAACTGGTGACTGAGGAACTTTTGTGTCGAGAAATTCACAAGAGAAAAGTGATAAAAGTCAACAAATTTGTCAGATTTCTCTGGATAAGTGTGCATTCTTCCGAATATTCCGCTTTTGACCATTTACATTATAAGATTTTAATGACATTCTTGACCGTTTCCTGGAATGGCAGTGGCCAGAAATTGCTAAGTCCGTCACTTTCGCTCTAGGAGAAGTTTTTGAATAAAATAAGGACAATTAGAAGTGACCCCCAACATGGATTTAAATACTGACAGACATGGTCATGGATACTTTACAAGAGAATATTCGTGGTTTGCCTGTGGAATTGAGAGAACGTATTATCCAAGAGTTGGTGAAAATACAAATGAAACGCAAAGAACAATTGCATCCGTTACGCCAGCGATGTTTAAATTACTGGTACCTGAATGCCATAAGAGGACTGATTCAGATGAAAATGTTCCAGTGGGCAGACATTGATCAATTACTCCCGGACGATAAGGATTGGATTGTTGTTTAGTGATTTTTTTTTCACTACAAGATAGACATACAGCAAGAAATTCCAGAAGAAGAGTTAGAGGATTACCAAAATCTTTTACACAATGTAAATTCAGTTCAAGAGGAAACTTCTGAACGGCGTGTGATGTGCATGTTAGTGACTAAACCATTTAAATTCGCCACTTAAGTACGATCATCTCTGTGCAGAAAGTACACTTATTGCTTCCGAAAAAAAGAGGGTATAAAAACGGGTTACCATGCCTCGACCTTTATCATTCGTGATATAACAGATTCCGTGGAAGGAAATCAATGACAGTATTCAAACGGTGGAGGATTACCATCGCATTTTACAAGGACTGTGTCCATTGAATTGGGGTCGATGTGTGGTGTGTGTCTTAGTGGCTTGCTTTCTGGGATTTCGATTACCAGCCGATTCCTTTTGGACTCTACGAACAGTATAAAGCACCCAAAACATGAAAGTAAACCCTTTAAATGTACACGAGAGAATCATTCTGTTAAAAACCTTGCGCTTTCATCTCGATACTTCTCGACCTCTACGGGAAAAAAGATTCGTCAACTTTTAGGTACTGAAGATGTGTACGGCGATGTGTTTGTAGCTTGTAATTTACACCCTCACTGGAAAGATGTACGTGACTGGAAAAGTTTGGGCTTCGAGGCATCGACACGAGAAGCGGTACACTATGCCCAAGATTTGTGATCTTGACTTCAAACGTTGAGTGAAAAATGTAACTTTTAAACCTGTATTAGTGACAGTGTCAGAAGAATCTGTCACCGAGGAAAACCACTCCCTTCAGGGCAGAACTGTCATCGACATCGTAGAAAGATCATTCCGGGAGGACACCTGTGTGACTGTGCCCAGTGTAGAGACTCTAAGAACATTACACACTGTCCCCAGGACACCACACCTTTGTCACCAAAAATGTTGCATAGACTTGTTTATATTCCACTTTGATCGTTTTGATGTGTATCTTATCCATGTAATTAACCATTTGGCTTTTATGTATTTTTGTCTTTCGTGTTTACATTTAAAGTTTAGAAAAAATATAAAAACTCCTGTCTTGTCTGTGTTCGTGTCGAAAGTGACATTCCCTGCACTACTATGGCTACCACTACTGTCTTTGCTCCCTCTTCCTCCACTTTCAAAGTCATCCACGAAAACTTAGATCGTGCCAGTTGGGAGGCCTTGTATCTTTGCCATCCCTTTAACATGTTAATTGCCGGACCTAGCGGTTCAGGAAAAACCGAATTTGTCAAACGTTTGATCGAACATAAACATCATTAGATCGATAGTAAAACCTCAACGGATCGTGTGGTGTTACAGAGAGTGGCAATCGGCGCACAGCCTACTTCGAGACAGTCAAGGCGATTCCATTGTGTTTGTAGAAGGCGTACCTGGCGAAGACGACGGGATTGTGTCTGACCCCAATCAAACACATTTGTTCATCTTCAACGACATGTTAGGAGAAGACGAAGAAGAAATTAAACTGTGGTTTACGCGCAAATGGCATCATCGCAATGCCAGTGTCATTTACGTCATCCAAAATTTGTTTCAACAAAGTAAAGCACGTCGCACCATCAATCTCAATGCTCATTACGTGGTCTTGTTTAAAAGCCCTAGAGATAAATCGCAAGAGCAAGTCTTAGCCAAACAGTTAGGAACGCCTTGGCTGATTCATGCGTACGACGATGCCACTCAAACCCCACATGCCTATTTACTGTTGAATTTAAAACCCACCCCCACCCCCGATTATTTGCGATTTCGTACCCATCTGTTTCACCACTGGTGTCAAGACGGAGGACCTGTCGTGTACACGTCCCCGTCGACTTAAAAACAACAACAACAACAAAAAGTCTATAAAAACCTCTGTCACTTTGGGTCTGTCTCACACATCGTCAACATGACGTCCCTACAGTCTCATCTTCCCGTCAAATTGATTCGTTCCTTGTATGGCATCATTCGCTAAAAAAATCCACAAATACGTGCTCGTGTCTTAGAAGCTAGTCTCAAATAAGTCTTACGATGGAGATAAACAATTAAAAGAAAATGAAGAAAAGGATAAGAGAATTGATGAAACAAATGAAGGAGGAGAAGGAGGACGAAGATGATAGAATAAGAATGAGAACTTCGAATGAAAAAATAGAAAAAGAAGAGAATGAAAATAGCAAAAAAGAGGAGGAGGGGGATAAGAAGAAGGAGGAAGAGGAGGAAAAGGAGAAGAAAAAGAACAAGAAGAATGTAGGAGAGAAAATAAGAAGTTGGTGGAGAAAAAGAAGAACTTAGAAGACAAAGAAGAAGAACCCCAAAGGCCCTTTTCAGGGCCACTCATAAGCCTCGAAAAGATATTTAATCATTTTGCCATATGTGTATGAACCCAATAAATCTTGTCCCTATATTGTTCTAAGGGGTCTTGTAATGCTCATTCATATTGTCCCTATCCATCTTTGCCCTATATCGTCCCAGGGTGTTTATATGCCCTATAAATCTTTGCCCCAAATTGTCCCAGGTTGTTTTTCCTTCTTTGGTCTCATATGCCCCAAATCGTCCCCCATCACTACTTGTGTCAAATTTGTAACTTTAACATCGAAAATGAATTCCATTTCATTACTGTTTGCCCGCTGTATGAAGAAATACGAAGAAAATATTCACCCACCTTTGTATATAAAGATCCAACTTTAGAAAAATTTAGGTCTTTTATACAAAATGATAATAGTAAAATTCTGATTAATTTAGCAATGTTTACTATAAAAACATTAAAGATTAGATAAACCTTTTTATCAACGACCCCTGCTTCATAAGAATCTAGATCAATATCACAAAACTTGTACCATGCAAGTTTTAGGGTTCCCCTTCAATGCGTTTGTGCGATTACCGTATAATATATACTTGTATCTCACCCAATTCGAAAAATGCAGCAATGGCTACTTTCACGTATATCTGTATATCACTTCCAATAGATACGATGTTCCTTTGTTGCGTACTATTACATCTTTTTGTACCGCATAATGTATGAATATGTATCATAAGCCAGTGGCCTGTATTACAAATAAACGCTATTATTATTATTATTATTATTATTATTATTATTATTATAAATATCCTAAATTGGTTCCCCTTGGCAAAGATACTCATATATATATATATATATATATATATATATATATATATATATATATATATATACGTGGACTAATACATGCTAGGGACCAACAATTTAATTCTCTGGGGCAGGGGTATGGGATTTTTAAAAAACATTTCTGGTTCTTAAATAGCTACGGAAAATATCTTCTTCTGATTTATATCAGAATAGTACCATATTATATCCATTATCTGAACAAAAAAAAAGAAACATTAATCAGTTTGCGATAATAGAAAAGAAAATATCTCGGCTCGAAAGGAAACAGTAAACATAAAACACGCTGACTCTACAAACAAGAAAATATTTACTGGACGAAAACAGAAAAAGAACTGTTCTCCTGAGAATCTTAAGAGTGTGTGTGTGTGTGTGTGTGTGTGTGTGTGTGTGTGTGTTTTGGATTTTTGACGTAGCTACAACAAAGTTTGAGTTATATCGCTACAATGTCTGCAGCTTAGCAGCTTATAGTGATGTCTAGCACTGGGGCATCATGCCGCAGACATGTAGCATCATATCCCTCCCGGTCACATTATCCTGACACCAGGCCGACCAGTCCTAACAATAACCTCTTAATGCTGAGCGCCAAGCATGGCAGCTGTTAGTACCAATTTTACCAGTCTTTGGTTATGACTCGGCCGGGGTTCGAACTCGCAACCTGCCGCATCCGAGGCGAACGCTCTAGCCACCAGGCCACCGGAGCGGTCGAGAAGAAGCGTGAACTGAGAATATGAAACTATTCCAGGCTGTTCGTTTTTGGACACATCAAACGTTTGGGACTAAAAGCTGTGTCATTATTACTATTACCAAAATACATGGAAACTTTTATTATTGTCTTCATCATAAAATACTGTTTATGGCCAATACATGCCTTCCTGCTTTTCTTTTTTTTAGGAACTACAGTCAAGGTTGTTCAGCACTAACTAGAATCCATTTTATCTGCAAACAATATTTGCAGAAAACAGCTCATGGACAATTTCTCCAAGTTTTACACAAAATCCACTTCTGGCCACTAAATGGATTATTCGTAAGTATTGGTGGCATTCCATTTTCACTACATACTGACTCAATATTGTTGTACACTGCATCAAAGTATGTGGACCAAAAGGCAGGGCCTGAAATTAGCTGTGGTACGAGGTCCTGGACCTGCTATTTTCCAAGTCGAACCCAAGAGATAAACTTGTCAGAAGTAATACACTCGTTGCTGAATGTTACCGAATGCTTAAATGAAAGTAATGGGGCATCACTATTGCCATAATTTTTAGCCATTTCTTCACAATCAGAGTACCATTCCCCACCCACCTGTACTGAATTGTGCATTACCAACAGCCCTAAACTTTCTCTACATTGTGAGAGATGCAGAGCAAGCAACTTGGTCCTGTGCCTTCCACACTTAAAGCGGACATTAGAAACTACGGAGAGAAACTTAAATCAACATATTCAATAAAAATAGTTCTGACAAGTACGTTTATATGTCACTGTCCAATTCACAACTTTCCTTTGCACACGATACCAAAGCGATTTCCCCCAATGTTCCGGTTTCATACTCATCTTCACACTTCCCATATTTTAAAATTGACAGCTTTCACGTTCGAGATAGAAAGTTGCACATAGAGAAAAGTTTTTTAAACGACATTATACATACCAACATCGTTCATGAATCCCTCAGCGTGATATTTAAAATGCAACTAAAAAGCGGTGCAAACTGAATTTCAGTATTCCTTTTTATCCATAGTATTGTTGGACTCACGCGTGACTCCGTGAGATCTCCGCCAAACGAGATCTCACGGAGACTTGCTTGTGCAATGAGAACTCAATCGGCCTTTCTTGTTAAGTCGAGGAAGTTATTTCATGACCTGACGGAATTGGCCGAGCGACGTTCGGATGGTCGCCATATGTTGGAAGTAGACCACGTGT
>JAECUM010067078.1:0-16042 GCA_016617855.1 Megalonaias nervosa
CGCCATTTTTCAGCGCATGATAATCTGTACATGGTGTAACGAGCCCCTGTGTGGTAAATTGGCTATATTCAGATAGAAATTACGTTAATTTCCCAATTCCCTTGGGCAATCGATTCGGAAAATGGCCTCCAAAATGTTGATAGTAATAGTAAAACAAAAAGTTTCAGAAAACGGCGTAAGGAAGATTCTCCCGCTATCGCAGCCAGTCAGTAAAGAGAATAAGGTTCAAGAATTTCAAGGGCTTTGTTTTGGACCAATTATATGTAAAGCGTACCGACAATGTGATAAGTCGGGTGTTGATATGCTCTTAAAAACCAAAAGATGGTCTCCAATATTTTTGTAGGTGTTAAAAGGCCTTATTTCAAAGTGGAGCAGAAGGACAAGTTACTAATTTTGAACATTTCTCATGACCTGCACACCACTGTCCCATTCTGTCAATGAACGGAGAAAAAAAAAAAAAAAAAACCTTCACAGCGAAATTCAACAAAACCACCAAGTATCTTATGCTTATAGTTGGAATTTTTTTTTTTTTGGCCAACTCAATCGTCCCTCTTTATATTCCCTATCACTTCATTTCATTGATTTTTATTTGCTCATTTACAAGAAGCCCATTCATATTTTCTGCGGTCTAAATAACTTTAAATTTGCAATCTGTGTAAAATGAATACAATCAATTTTACTGTTTGCTATCCAAACTTGGATTAAAATATAAAAAAGCATTTTGAATATATTCATAGGTCATTCCGTTTCCACGATCGCTCATGAGCTATACTTTTTAATTGTTTATAATGTGCCTGTTTTGCTATCTCTATTCTCTATGAACTCTTTTAATGTCTTACTCACTCATTGTTGTCTGAAAAATCTATTTTTTTCTTAAAACTCTACCGTAACGTATATTATATTAGTACCCAACAGGAAAGGACAGTCTTGACTGTATATTGCTTCCAGATTCACTCAATTCCGTCTGTTACTTCCTGATAAATATTTAATAACCTATCCCTGTCTCTGATTGAGATAGCTTACTTAGACCCGTGGGTAAGATGCAGATAGAAAATCAGCACAATATCTTAACGTTTCATGTCATTAAAAGAAACGCAAAAAGACGGAACTACAACTTATGCGAGTGAAGCAGGGACATGTGTAACAATATGTCCTAGCTAATAGATGGATATTTAATATCTTGGGATTGTTGAAAATCATTGCATCGAAATTATTCGTTTTGTTAAGTACAGCTCATGATTCATCAAAGCGTCTCCTAGCTTATCGTCTTTGTGGTGTCATATTCGTTTATTCAAGGTACGTTCTTTAATTGAAATATGTTTTTATTGGGATTATATAGTATCATACAGGATAGATTTATATTCATTCTGCAATATCCGAAATGCGTGCTTTTGAAATAATAGGATAATATAGAAAAAGATCTTCGTTCAAATAGGGATTGTTAACCTAATTATGATAAACTGATTAGGACAGAATTTCCACTGTGCAGTCTACCAGATTATACACTCCGTAAAGTGCGACCGTTTCCTTGAATGTTTTAAGCAGTTGTAATATTACTAAAGAATATGACAGAACAACTAGGGGAGAAACGGTTGGGTGGAGCAAATATTCTAACCTTAATATCTTCTGACCTGATGGAAATAAAACACAAGTCGCGTTGCTGCACGAAGAATGAATAAATCAGTATTTAGTAGCGAAGAACAACATACATTTCCACGTCTACACATCTGATACCGAATACTATAATAATCCGTTTTGTCCTTTTCCTTCCTTTTGTTCTATAAGACAAGAAATGAGACCTTCTCAAGAAACCAAAATAAACTTGAATCGAGAAGAGCAATCGTTTCTAAAATTCACTGTTATCTGTTTCGTTTATTGCTGTCAAATTCTCGCAAAAAAAGTCTGTCGCATCACAACAAATAGGGGAATCGACACTAATAAAGGGACTTATAAGTGTTTTAATGCACACCATCATTTTAACAATCAAAAAAATTAAACGAAAAATATAAGTGTACTATGCTGCGTTTGGACCACAGAACGGATCTTTTCTCACAAATTGCAAAATTACTCTACCATTTTCAAACTACTGGATTGGTGTTATTCCACAACTTAATCAGTACTCTATTATTTTGGAACTAGTAATGCATTATTTTGGAACTATCAGCTTTCGGTTATCGCCAGACCAAAAAGATGCGTGAATACTAATTTTTATTTTGCAAAAGGATTAGACATCTCATAAATATTCAAATCAAACGTGAAATCTACAGGTTATACGTGTTAAATGAAATTTAAGTGTTGATCCAGGATAGTACTGCAATGAAGACACATTGCGGGTTATTAGTAGGCGCAACAAACAACAAACAAGCAAATATATACCAATACATGCATACCTACCTACCTACCTACCTACCTACATGCATACATACATACATACATACATCCTTTCACTGACAAGAGGGAAAAAGATGGTGATATAGCTATTTAATAGCATCTTATTGTATTCTGTTAGATAGAATGTTTATTGCATTAACTCCGCTAGTCTATATTTTCACTATTTGTGCTCTCTGATACAACGGGGATGATCAATATTATTGGCACACATGATATGGATCGATCACAAGTCGATATAGAAGTATTCATAATGACATATCCACTTTAAATTAGTTTAAACAGAATTATACAATTTTAAAAAAAGTGTATATTGGTACTTCTGCCACCATAATTCATTTTTCAAGTCACACTGAACTGCACATGGCCCTTCGCCAGTGTTCAGAATGATTCAGAAAATACTAGACCACGTTTCAAGATGTTTTAATGAATTCAAGCAAAAATTGTCCAAAGAACCATAACCCAAAATAGTTTTCAAAAACCCCAGACCACCCAACCATTTTAGTTGTCTTCAGGAAACTGGACAACCTTGTTTAAATATCAAGATACAAGTTCGAGAGAACGTTGTTCAGAACAAGTCAACCCGTTTTCGTTTAAAAATTGATCAGACTCGTGATTACCATGTTAAATTAAAAATGATAAGCTTGGGGTTCTCAACAAAAGCACAAATGTATAAATTAGTCCATATAAAACATGATCGTCACTTAAACGTTTAGGCATACGCATGCGATAATGCAGAAAAACTTAAAGAGCACTGATCAAAGAGGATAAGATCTTGCAGAAATTTCTTTGTAATATTGACGAACTTAGTATTTTTCAGGCCATGCCACAAAAAGTACCTAATAATTCAGTTATCAAATAACTGATTCATTTCATAAAAGCAATCCAACATAAACTGAATACCTATATGAAAAAGTAGCTATTATCTAGTGATATATTTGATATTAATGGTCCAGTGGTGTTGCTATGATGTTACCTATTTTGTGTCACTTTATTAATTCTCGTATTCCAAAAATGTTTGATAGAAATAAAGAGCTTAGCATTGCTACATTCGTCTCTATCCGACTTGATTAAAAACACTTCATACAAACTAACTCAATTGGAATCCGACTGACTTTGATGTAAATTATATTTCTATTTTAGACGGATCAATGCTGATATATTTAGAAAATGGCTATAATGACATTTAGATCTAATGGATATTTAGAAGACTTAAACTAGTAATTTGTTTTAAAGTAATTGCCATTTTCATACTTGATAGTCTTAGTTTTTGTCTCCATTGTTGTACAGTGAAGTACTGTCGATGCGATGTTTCCCATAAAACCTTAATTATATATCGGCAGAATTTTAAAAGACGGAGTCATGCTTTTTTCTTTATTTTCTTAATCGAAATGCTTATAATTTTTTGTAAGTTTTGTCTTGGAATTATTATTTTGGACAATGCTTTTAGATCGTTTATTTGTGACTAAATCATATATTGGCTATGATATTACCATAGTTTCCTTCTCACAAAAGTAAAGACGAGATTTTTCTAACAAGTTCATGAAATAGTTTCAATTTACAATACTCATTCTATTGATGCAACATTACTTTACAAAAAAAAACAAAGGGCAAGGAAAGGATTTTTTTTAAAAAAAATTCTTTATTATATATTTAGGTATGAAATACAGAAAATTATTGGCGAAGTAATTTCTATAATTTTCGTTTCTCTATTTCCACATGCTAAAATATATCGAGATGTATTTACATTTAAGAATAGAACATTTCTTATCATGCTATGTGACGTTTGACTATGTGTGCCCACATAAATTGTATTTGCATCAAGAATACAGGCCCCAAGTGAGCTATAACAAATAAATAGAAATTGCATTACCTTTCATGCGTGGGAATTATTTTTGGCAGAAAAAATAACCCGACGCAGTTCACTTCTCTAAAAAGTTGTTTCATGTGTACCAGCTTTTATAAAACTTTTAAAAGCAAGGTGCGATGCATCTTCTGAATCGGATCTGCTTTCTGGTCAGATAGAGTAACTTAGTTTACAAAATGTCAAAACTGTAATACATTGCAAGAATTAATTCATCCCAAACATATTGCTCTTTTTAATTGATACCGTTTTTATACGCAGCATTTGCATATCTGTAAAATGTGAAGTTGCGAAAAGGAACTGGGGGTGAGGGTGGTAGGCTGAAGAGTCCGATGAATAAACTAAACGTCGATTTAAGAGTAAATTTTGTATATAATAGAAAGAAATATTTTCTTTACCAGCGTACATATCGATTTTATTCAGTTCTGTTGCGCAAAAAAAAAAAAAAAAAAAAAAAAAATAATAAAAAAAATAAAAGAACTCCCCCAAAACAAACCTTGTACATTAATTCCGCTACTCGATACAAAATAGCATTTGTTTTCTAACACGCGATGAAATATATGCGGCATTCGTGTAAGACAATAAAGAAGCATATGAAGAATGATCCAACATGTTTTGATACATACACAGTTTTAAAATAATTATGGGCCCAAAAAAGCAGGATAAAATATGGGAAACTGAAATGGCCAGTATTTGTGTATAACATGTTTAACGATGTATAACTCTTTTACAATAAAATGTAGACTATAAAGCTTAAGGGATTAATATGTGTAACTATATCTGTAATGTGTGATCAATATAACGATTTCAGGTTTTGCTTCTTTGCTGCGTTTGCTTCATTTCACTAGAAATATTGCCAAACTAAGCTGAAATGGAAAGGATGGATAATATGCTACAAGCAAAATTTCGCCTCTAAATTAGTTTTGATTCAAACTGTGCTTTGGTAGAGTAAGCTATTTAACACTTCACGTTGAAAGATACGGCTTTTTAAGAGATGATTCTTATACAGAGTTGCTAAACATGCGTTAAAGCTAAAAAGCCCGCACACATTTTAGAAGTACAGGAAACACGTGTCTTTTGTTTTGTTTGTGTTTATTTTATGTGTGTGTTTTCTTCTGTGTTGTAAATACTTCAGTATATCATACAGACAGAAAAAGAAATAGTAAGTTAGAATAATACTCACACTGATTTAAAATGACCCATTACAAGGTGTGTGTGTGTATATTTATATATATATATATATATATATATATATATATATATATATATATATATATATACGTATTACCTTGGAGATAATTTTATATTTCCATGAATTTGTATGAGATTGTTAGTGAGAACTAGCTAGAGAATATAGAAGAAACAAGACCTTAAGATCAGGTAGTGTTAGTGAATTACATTGGTATTTTAAATGTAACAGATTGTGGAAATTATAATTAGAATGATACATTTATTTCAGTTAATATTAATGCAGGTAAATAAAAGTAGTTTTTAAGAAATGTTTCTGTAAAAGAAGTCTTTTTGTTTCTCAGCACGATTCAATGTTCAAATATAATTCCCCTAAAATTTTAATGCAATAATATTGACAATACAATCATAATATATCATGGATAGTTCAAAATAGGTGTCTATGCTCCAATGTGTTTCTATCTATATATCTGTCTATCTGTGTAAATGTGCATAAATGCAAAGCATATGTATATAAAATATATGTATGTATGTATTATATATATATATATATATATATATATATATATATATGTTATGCACATATATATATATATATATATATATATATATATATATATATGGTTTTCAAGGAATTTTGTTGTTGATAGTTCGAAAATGATTCCGAGAGGTTTCAGTAAAATCAAAAATATTTTAGATTGTTTTCGTGATGTGGGTCGATCTTTGATGGAATTTGCTATAAATTCGAACTGGTAATAAATTCACAGGAAATCTGATTTGAAACATTTATAGTAGTATGCAATGAAAACATGTAAGAAAATACATATGTTCATCTGAATATATGGATTCATTTGAAAGATATAAAATAATTACACTTCGCAACACTGAAATGTATCATTCATTTCTTACAGACGCAGGTATATATGACTACTAGAATAAATATTTTAGTGACGTAATGAATCATTTCAATTTAAAAATAAGGGAATCTCATGATTACTACTATAAAACAGATGCACTTAATGTTTTGCGAATCTTTTGAAGAGTTCAGATCACAAATAGCTACAAATTAGATCGATCAGATATTCATTGTGCCCTAAATGTGGAATGTTCTGCTTCTTTAATAACTTGTATAGAGCTAGTTGCCAACAGATTACAACATGTTTCTAATGGTATAATCAGGAAGAAGAGGACGAGTAGGCAAACTTTCAAATAGATATGCAAAAGGAAACCACTAATTTTACTCAGGGAAGAAATAATAGTGGATGATGTATAAAATAACAATTCAGTTACAAACAATCATATATTTGTTTAAATTCAAATAGCTCCAGTTTTGGCAGAGTGCTTTGGTGCGATCAGCATCCAAGGTTAAGTTAATGTATTGAATAAAATAAGTCTAATGCAAAAGGTAATCACTGATTAGACAACATATTTACTTAATATAACGAATAATACACTTTGTGGGCAACAAACGAAAGATCTTAGAAACAAACGTAATGAAATTTCAGTTTGAAAAAGCTGAACTACAAACAATATCAGAACACATGAAAACTGGTTCTTGGTAAGCATCAAAAATGAAAACAAAACATTTTGCAAACCAGTTTATGTAAATGTGGTGTATTAGATGTAACATGTTGCTTGACTTCTATTACAATATGCAAAAATGATCGTGATCCAATGTAACTTCTAATATTAAAGATGTGTGTATACATATAATTTGACAGAAATAAGCATACAATTGAACAGTACATTGATGCAAGACTCTAGAAGAGATATAGCATGTCGAGCATTTAACAAATAAACAAAACAACCACCACGTTTTCTAGGATGACTGACAAGTCATATCAATACATGATATAGTGGATTAAGAAGTAAACTATATTTATGTAGGACTGATGTAGATGAAAGGAAAACATATAAAGGTACTAAAACGGTTGTATTGTAAAGAACGCAATATTTGAAATGCATAAAGATTGCCTTTAAAAGAAAAGGAATACAGCCAAGTGATAAATGTCATTAGATCCTATCATAAAATGTATAATAAGACGATGAATAAGGTTTCTCTTTCAGCTTATGATGACAAAACTCATCTGATAAACACTTCATCATGTTGTTCTAGGCACAACAGCATTAATAAGGAAATTCTGATCCATTTATCCGTTTATTAGATTTTTCGCCTTCAATATTTGTAACTTTTCCATTCCATTTTGGGAAAGATACATAATTTCTGCTTTTGGAAAATGTTTCACAGCTTATCACTCTTGTAATAAGATGCTACCAAAATCTAACTTTTTCTCGAACATCTTGTATTTTTTAACCATCAGTCATGTTCTTATTCCACTGTATTCACCACGAAATGGTAGCGTAGCTATGTAGGTTGTTTTCTTGTCAGGATGATCTAACTTTACACATTCATCAATAGCAAATAACGTATTTGCTCCATGATAAAATAGAACAATATATCTTGTACATCGTTGTCCTAAAAAACTAACTACTTTCAGAAACCAAATCAAAACACATCTTGTGTGAGTCGACATTTTATTTAATTTTTATTTGCACATGTATTTTTTTTTTTTTGAAAATTAGATACTTTATATATTGTTCCATGTATTCTTTAGTCATTATTGCTTCCTTGATCCACCTATAAACAGTGTTGTTTTATGCAACTATTATTCTCAGTGAAATACCTAACCGCCGTTTGCTTTTCCTGTTCATGGAAGAAATATTTATTTGCTACATTGAACTGTTACTTCATTTTATCATTCTATGAATATCATATTTTGTAGACCTTTTTGGAGTAATCTTGATCTTTCAGAATTTAAATGCTTTTCATAATCAGTCTCTGTTTTGTATACTCATTATTGAAGAATCACGTACGGCAGGTTGTATTAGCCCATAAGTAAATAGTTCTCTTTCGAGTAAAGTAGTCATTCAGGAAAGTTCATTTCTTTACTCTTCGTTCAGAAAAGTTTGCCAATATATAAGAAGTAATTGTATCTTACTGAACAAAACTATTACCCAATTCAGATCACTACATCGATCACTACAGATGTGGCCTCTAATGTAATTGTAAATTTCACGTCCTAAGAGAGAATGGGGTGGGGTGGGTGGGCAATAGACCATGATCGGCCAGCATAAGGATCTTAAGTGGTAATATAAACTTGTTTCCGTCCGCGATAAATTGGGCAGTTAAGGTATCGATATTCTACTCACTAGACGCTCCTGGCCTTACCTTGCTTAGTCCTTTTGTGTTAACACACTACTCCATTATTTTTGTTTCAGAAGTATTGTTAACCATATTTCTGCAAATATTATGAAAATATTGCAGCAAGATCACTATAGTAAGAAATTGCAATATTTAAACAAACATTCGAAAACTGTTCACAACACAATCATTAGCATTTATCTTGACCTTCATATCAAAGGATACATGGAGCATAATAGCAATTTAAATCAATACATTAGGTCCATAATCTAGATATAGCCATATATGCATTATGTTCAAGTGCAATACTGCTTGGATTTCATGTATTGTATTGATGTGTTGCGTTAATATGTTTCACACTTTTGCTATGTTTTCTACTTGAAAGGAGATGTGTATTTTCTGTCATTAATTAATCAGATCAAGTTCGTTTTCTGTAGCTTTGTTCAAGTATACTTAGATACTTATATAGTTACTTCTCTAGGCTCTTATAAAAGTAACAAGAAAAGAGTGATGCCAACAAGCTTTGTAAACTTTAACAAATAATTTATTTCCCTAGAAAAACCAGGTAAAAAAAAGAGAAAGGACTTACGGTTTATGAATCAAATCCAAACATTAATCCAAGAATTGAAAAATATAAGTCCTATCACTAAAAGGTCCTAAATGAATCACAGTTCGAATCCCGATGAAATTTCAAGATGGAAGGCGACATCTTCAATAACCTACAAAGTGTTGCCGTGTCAACAGTTCCTTGTTGAATAACAAAGATTAATATTTCAGTTTTTGAATTCCGAATAATTTCAATAAATGTCTTCGTCCAAGAATTCTGATGAGGAGCACTTATATGTATTTGTTCCAGAGAAATGAATTACTAATTCCGAAAAATAGAACAATTCAACTCAAACTGGTCGCAACAAAACACCTTTGAGCTTCAAAGGTTAAAAACACAACTGGCTAGATTCTTATCATAACAAGAGTATTAAGCCTATCTGAAACGCAAAACAGATACCCGGATGTGTCACGTGATCACCTCTCTACCTAACAACGTAAAAATATTATATGCCTAAAATCATGTACTCTAGTACAGCCTTAACTAAAACTCAATGGTTCTCACACTAAACATGAATAATAAAAAAAGTTGTTTACTCCAAAGCTGAAACTGGTTCTGGATCTAGGTCAGCAAAAGATACAATCCTTCAAGCTGCTAGCTGTTTATCAGATCAAAACAGAACTGAACTGAATTTTCTGGAAAAATGTCAAATCCAATGAATAAAGTTATCATTACAAGAACATGTAATGAAATAAAATAAAATTAAAAAAAATTAAACAAACACACAAGTAATTAAATTACATATACATAACACTCCCCCCCCCCAAACAAAAAGAAAGATTTATATAGTAACCCTTTCTTTTTACCATAGATTAATTATATCAGGTAAAAATATTACGTAAGAAGATCTCTTACGAATAATGCAAATTGTACAAGAAATAATATTTCTATACACGGGAAAGTGCATCTGCTATTAAATTGTCTTTTCCCTTGATGTGCCTGATGTCAATATTATATTCCTGTAACAACAAACGCCACCTTAATAATCTTTGATTTTTATTTTTCATCTTGTCGATGAAAGTAAGGGGGTTGTGATCATTAAACACAACAATCGGAGAAGGAGATGAACTAACGTAAACTTCAAAATGTTGTAATGCCAATATCAAAGCTAAACATTCCTTCTCGATTGTTGAATAATTTCTTTGGTGCCAAAAATAGCACACAGGATGATCAACACCATTTTTATCTTCTTGAATCAATACTGCTCCAACATCACATCACTTGTATCAACAGATAGTTTAAATTATTTACTGAAATTTGCAGCTGTAAGAACTGGTGTACTTTTAAATATGGCCTTTAACTTATCAAAAGGCTCCTGTGATTTTTCAGTCCATAGAAACTTGTTTTTCTTGTTCAATAAATTTGTCAGGGGTTCAGCAATATTAGACAAATTGGAACAAAATTTCCGATAGTATCCAGCCGAACCTAAATATCGCATCAGCTGCTTTCTACTGACAGGCACAGGGAATTCAGAGATAGCGTCGACCTTAGCATCTATAGGTTTAACTATTCCATGTCCCACAACGTGTCCTAGAAATGTTACACAAGCACGGCAGAACTCACTTTTGGAAAAATTGATTGTCAATCTTGCATCAGTGAGTCTGTCAAAGAATTTCCGAATTGTTGCTAGATGTTCTTTCCAGGCGTCATTGTAGATGATGACATCATCGATATAAGCATCAGAATTATCTAGAACAGAGGTAATCATATTCATCAAACGTTGAAAAGTATTTGGCGAACCCTTCATCCCAAACGGCATTACTTTATATTGATAAAGTCCATCTGGTGTCACGAATACCGAAATTTCCTTTGCCCTTTCCGTCAGTGGAATTTGCCACAATCCTTTCAGAAGGTCAAATTTGGTGACATACTTGGCATTTCCAATTTTATCAATACAGTCATCGATTCTTGATAATGGAAATGAATCTGTTTTAGTCACACTGTTCACCTTCCTATGATTAGTGCACATACGGAAAGTTTTATCCGGTTTCGGAACAGGTATACATGGTGAACTCCAGTCACTTTTACTGCGCTCTATGGAATCATTCTCCAACAAATACTGAATTTCTTTCCTTAAGTATTCCTGTTTGATAGGGTCAATCCTGTATGGGTGTTGTTTCACAGGTTTAGAATTTACAATTTCATTCTCATGAAAAATTTTGTTTGTTTTTGTAGGAACATTTGGAAATAAGTGCTCATATTCAAATAATAACTGTTTAAGTTCAATCCTTTCTTGTTGTTGCAAATGCGAAAGTTTCTGGTCCAGAGTTTTCATAATTTGCGAATTCTGAAGATTTGTTGCTCCAAAATCAGTTGAGTCCGATTGAATTTCTCCACTTACATTCTCAGTTGGTGGGACAGGTACAACTAAATTATTTGCATGATTTACCTGGCTATCTCTTTCAATATACTGGTACTCTATTAATTTTTTTAGATCAGAGTACTATTATTATAATATAACTCATTCATTTGCTTCTTAACTTTCTAAGGGTCGTAATACCTAATTTGAAGAAAATTTTGCAGAATGGGCAAGAGAGAAAGAACTCTATTACCAGACTCAAACGTTCTCTCAATTGAAGTTATGTGAAACCATGACTTCACTTTTGACTTGAATTGCTGAATGCCAAATTCAAACATAACTGGCTGGAAAATTCCAGACATAAAATTTGACCCTTGATCAGATTGAACAGATTTCGGAAGGCCAAATTGAGTAAAGAACTGTATCAAAGCCTTAACTATTGTTTTAGTTTTAACATTCCTCAATGGAATTGCCTCTGGGAATCTTGATGACGCACACATTATGGTCAACAAGTATTTGTTGCCTGATTTGGTCTTAGGTAAGGGACCGACACAATCTACCATTTTTCTGCTAAATAGTTCATCAAATGCAGGAATAGGTTGCAGATGAGCCTTAGGTATCTTCTGATTGGGTTTTCCTACCATTTGACAAGTATGACAAGATCTGCAGTATTTACAAACATCACTTTGATTTTTGGCCAATAAAAGTGAGTCAAGATCTTGTGATCAATCTTATTAACCCCTAAATGACTAGCCAGAGGAGTTTCACGGGCCAGTTTCAAGGGCCAGACTAAGCATTTCCTGTCTATAAGATTTTGGAACTGCAATTTGATAGTTCACAGACCACTCGTCATCAGCAGGTATTTCGGGAGGTCTGCATTTTCTCATAAGAATTCCATTTTTAATGAAGTAACAGACAGGTACTTCAGTAGCTTCAGTTTCACTAATGGCCCTTTGAAACAAACAGGAGATCTCAGGATCTTTTTCCTGTTCGACGGCAAGTGATTGTCGTTTGTCACCCTGATTAGACATAAGAGAATGAGTATTTAAAAGAGGATCACTGTGATCAATACCTTTTGATCGATCCAAACAGGGAGTGAAAGTGACCTCATCAAGAACCTGACCAATACAGGTGTCAGCTAAAGAAATACTTTCCTTATCAAAATCATTCTCAAGAGCTTTCTTTACCATAGCTCTAGTCACTGCACAAGCTGGGTATAAATCAGGGAATTCTTTATCAATTGGATCGACTTTCTGATCCAAACAAGGCTTGTCAGTTACAGGTGGATTAACCGCAACCTTGTCTCCAGCCAGGTCGTTGCATAGTAATAAATGAATGCCCTGAACGGGTAAATTACACACACTTCCGACTGTCACAGGTCCTGAGACTAAGTCTGATGACAAATTTACACAATGGAGAGGAACATTAACAAAGCCGCACTCTACTCCCTGAATAAGAACACTCTCATTAGAAGAAGACTTCTCAGAAAAAGGCAAAGTACCTGATAAAAAAGACTCTGAGAAGCTCCTGTGTCCCTTAAAATTTTAATAGGGGTAGAGTTGGCCAAATCACCCAAGAGTGATATAGAACCATTCGACATGAATGGTTCATAATTCTCCATAATAAAATCAGACTGGGGTTTAGTAGACCGAACACATGTATTGCTTTCAATACATGATCGTGACCTTGACATCTTAGAAATAAGAGCATTTGGGATAGGTCTGTCTTGATTCTGATGCTTATTTTTCAATTTGAAGCAATCAGAAATAACGTGTCCTTTCTTCTTGCAATAGGTACACGTAGGAAGAGACAAGGGTTTTTTTCAAGCTTATCAGAACCTTGATTTTTAAAGTTGTGCTAGATTGAGTTTTAGAATTAATCGTATTTGGCAGAAATAACATTTAAACAGAAGACTGCTGAGGGGAAGACTTGCCTACATAAGAAACTTTATGAGTTAAGAAATACTCGTTAGCAGCACGAGCAGCATTTTCCAAGGTTTCGATCTTATGCTCGTGAAAATAAGTCTTAATGTCACTATGGACACAGTTCCTAAACTCTTCAACTAACATGAGTTGTCTGAGACTTTCGTAATCTTTGTTAACCTTTCTAGAAGAGCACCACCTATCAAATTGTTGTGCTTTTTCCCGTGCAAATTCGGGATATGTCTGGTCAGTTGATTTTCTAGAATTCCTGAATTTTTGCCGATAAGCCTCATGAACTAACTGACAACCCTTCAAGATATAGTCTTTAACCACATCATAGTCAGCACTCTGCTCTAGTGACAGTGAAAAATAAGTATCACTAACTTTACCAGTAAGTACACATTATAATAAGAGAGTCCAATGCTCCCTTGGCCATTTTAAATTTTCCGCAATATTTTCAAAACGAGGAAAATATCTGTCTACTTCTTTTTCCAGAAATGGGGGTACTAACTTGATATTTCTTAAAACATCAAATGTAGGGGAGTGTTTTCCTTTTGCCAGCTCTAACTCTTTTAACCTAATCTGCAATTCCCTTTCTTCCTTTTCCCTTTGCATTTGCATTTGCCTATCTTGTTTTTCTTTCTGAAATTGCATTTGTCTTTCATCTTTCTCTTTCTGAAACTGCATTTGTCTTACTTCCCTTTCTCTTTCCATTTGTATCTTTTTTATCTCAAACTGAACCTGTTCTATCTCTAATTCCAACTGCATTTGTTTATCTTCTTTCTGTAAATGTGTTTGTTCTTTCTGTAACTCCAATTGCAACTGCATTTGTTTTTCTTCTTTATCTTTCTGAAGTTCCAGCTTCCTTAACTTTAATTCCATTTTGTATTTTAATTTTAATTCCTTTACTTTTATGTTAGAGTCTGATACAGACTTACTGATCGAAACCAAAATACTTTTATACAAAACACTCTTTTCTACCAAATACTGAACCAAAATGTTTTTTATTTCTTGTTTCGTTCAAGAAGCATTTGCCTCAGAAAGACCATATTTTCTGTCAAGTTCAAGAAAGTCATCTTTATTCAAGAGTTCTAACTGCTCCTGGGTAGGATTTGAAAGAAAAATCTCCTCTTTTGATGACATTGTAAAGAGCCTGATGCTTTCACTAAAGATTTCAAACAAAATGTAAAATAATACTTGGAATTTAAATAATTTCTGAAAACTAGTGGAATTTAAATTTCAAAAAACGATTTCTAAAATATTTTCGCAAAAATTCATATATCCCAAGAACAAGCCCCCAATCTTCTTTGTTACGTGTCTAGGCTCGTACAAAAGTTACAAGAAAAGAGTGAGGCCAACAAGCTTTGTAAAATTGAACAAATAATGTATTTCCCTAGAAAAGCAAGGTAAAAATAAAAAAAAGGACTTACGGTTTATGAATCAAGTCCAAAAATTAATCCAAGAATTGAAAAATATAAGTCCTATCACTAAAAGGTCCTAAATGAATCACAGTTCGAATCCCGATGAAATTCCAAGATGGAAGTCGATGCCGTCTTCAATAACCTGCAAAGTGTTGCCGTGTCAACAATTCCTTGTTGAATAACAAAGAATAATATTTCAGTTTTTGAATTCCGGATAATTTCAATACATGTTTTTGTCCAAGAATTCTGATGAGGAGCACTTATATATGTGTTCCAGAGAAATGAAACACTAATTCCGAAAAATAAAAAAATTCAACTCAAACTGGTCACAATAAAACACTTTTGAGCTTCAGAGGCTAAAAACAACTGGCTAGATTCTTATCATGAGTATTAAGCCTATCTGAAACGCAAAACAGATACCCGGATGGGTCAGGTGATCACCTCTCTACCTAAAAACGTAAAAATATTATATGCCTAAAATCAGGTACTCTAGAATAGCCTTAAGTAAAAATCAATGGTTCTCACACTAAAAATGAATAATACAAAAGTTGTTTACTCCAAAGCTGAAACTGGTTCTGAATCTAGGTCAGCAAAAGATACAATGTTTCAAACTGCTAGCTGTTTATCCGATTAAAACAGAACTGAACTGAATTATCTGGAAAAATGTCAAATCCAGTGAATAAAGTTATCATTACAAGAACATTTAATAAAATAAAAGAAAATAAAAAAAATTAAAACTAACACACAAGTAATTAAATTACATATACATAACAATATACAGTGAAAAAACCGTGGCATCCATTGCAGCGCCAGCAAGTACATATTCATCTATCACTTGCTTATCAGAAGGTGATAAATACATTACATTTCGTTTGTCTAAAATAGCCTCTGGATAAGTAGGGAAATAAAGAATAAAATTATTTAACTTCTGAGTAATCAAACCTTGATGACATAATCCCTCATTAGAGGAATCTATTAATTTCGATGCTTTCTTTTAACCTATCACGTTTCTTGAGTATTTCGGTACTCTTTTATCGTTTGTACCAGTTTGATGAAATAATTGAAGACGAACGTTATTTACCGTGAATGCTAAATCATTAACAATTGTTCCACAGATTATAACTTGCCGTTGCTAGAGTTGTTTTCATGCG
>JAECUM010067080.1:0-14061 GCA_016617855.1 Megalonaias nervosa
GACACAAGTTACAATAAAGCATTGGCTTATCGTTAGCTTCCGGGGGGAGGGGAGCGGGCTCAACGCACATCAACATATGTAAAGTTTGTCGTGCCGCGGTAATCGGACTAAAATTTCTTGCGCAAAGGCACACAATGGCCGCCGATCAGATCTGATAAGACCGAAATTCGAAACCGGCACCTTACGTGCGCGAGTCCTTCGCTCATACCACTGAACCGCCGAGGCTTGCAACAAGCGAGCAAACCAAGCAACACTGCTATGGGGTTAATATGACTATGTAACTATTCAACTATTTTGTTCAACTCTGCCCAGAAGTAGAATTTTTTGAGTCAAAATGAGTGAAAAAAGTTTATCCATTTCCTGCCTGATTTTTTGTGTTACAGTTACATTATAGCAACAACACTAATAATACTCTTAGTGCTATTAATAATCATTCTTTAATTTGCCCTTTGTTCCAACAGCATTAGCTGTTGCAAACTATGTTTGCCTTAAATATCAGATCTAACCAGTTGAACGGAACTAAAGATATATTGCTCAGTGGTACTGAAACGGTCCGTCAGCACCGACATTCAAACTTGCGACCCACTGGTTACGAGTTGAACGTACTACCGACAGAACTACCCCATTCCATTTAAGCTATCTTGAGCCACCCTGTATCTCCTTGACGCCGAAATGAACTTGGCCTTTCAAATCTATCATTAAACCTTATTTACCGCCTAGTTATCTTAGTATGTGTTTGAATGAATAAGATTACCAGCTGAATATAATGGCGTGAATATAATGTTACATAATGTAAATCAGGTCGTGGGAGTTAGCTCTACATCAGTGGTTCCCAAAGTGGGCCGTAGGATTAAAGAGGGGGTGGGGGTGGGGCGCTAATGCTGAATAATGATTTTTCGGTGTAAAGTAGGGAGCACTGAGGATAACCAAGGGGGCGGTGGCCCGAAAAAGTTTGGGAACCACTGCTCTACACATTAGGAATAATATAGCAACTATTTAGCAACTTTTAAAGAAATTAAAAGTGTGTGTGTGTGTGTGTGTGTGTGTGTATATATATATATATATATATATATATATATATATATATATATATATATATCTTCAATTGTGCAAAAGTTTTGAAGTTTCCTTTCTTTGAGGTATAGAAATATGTTTGTAAAGGTTCACATTTTGACCTGAATTCTAACAAATTTTCATGTTTAAATAAGCAGGAGTGGGATTTGTGGTGAATTTGCATCGGTTCTGCCTTCACGTCAATTTTCGAGACATGTTAACCCAAAATGAATGCCTTGGACAGTCTCTGCGGAAGTTAGACTTCAGGGCAAGTAATGTACAACTGCTCACAGCTGCACACTGCACGTGTTCGACACCATCTTGATTTGTGAGGAAATAATCAGCTACAGCGTGAAGCCTGTTAACCCGTGTTACATGGTTGTGGATTTGACCACGTCCAGAGTGTGTATAGTGCTATGTTTCACTATATCGGCAAAATGCATAGAAGCCTTGTCGGGGAGGTGTCTACTTTATGGACGCTGTAAAGGTATGTGAAAGTTAAAAACGTTATTCTTTCATACTATCCGTTTTATGTGATGAAATTGTTTACTATATTGAATGTTTCAGAATTGATTATAATTTTTAAAATCGGATATATCCCACCTAACGTTTTCCTATCAAATAGGATATATTCTGTTTCAACCTACTTATTTTGTCGATGAATAGACAAGTTGAATTCAGTTGTATGTTTTAGGCATTCAACGATGAGAAACGTTTCACATAATGCAATGCGATTATTCTTGTGGTAGACAGACTAATGTACCAATATGATTATGCCATTATTAACCTAGTACGGTCGTTATACGTCAACGTGTTTGCCGGGTAGGAAAGGTTCCCCAAGTTTCTTTCAACTGGTCTGGAGGTATGAACTACACGAGATCGTTTTTCAAATAGTCATCGTGAGCGGTTGATTGGGAAGATTATGTTCATTATCGGGATAATGTCATTAGATAACGGAATCATATTTGTTAATGGTCAACATATTTGGCTTTCCACCTAAAACTGAGTGTCATCATATGTATGACAATCTAATGCACCCTACATTCGTCACATTTGTAGGTAAATCCATATATTAATTATATGTGTTGATCAACAATACATTAACCGTATCCGTTTAAGTACGAAACCATTCTGCAATATCCGTTGATCAGCTTAGAGCGTGTGAGGTGGTTGGGTGGGAGTTAAATTTTGTTAGTTCAGTTTGAGAGGAAAGGAAGTAAGGGTGTGAGATAAGGTGTCAGAGATTCAGTTATCTCTAATTTTAACTATAAATAAGCATCTCATTCATGTGATTTGATATGCATCTTTGCTAGATCCAGTCTAACTTGGTTTCATCTGTTACAATTGTGTTCAAAGTGGGTTCGGATGTGGATGGCCGTTGATATTTGTTTACATTGGTCTTAATTCCGGTACTGGTTTTGATTCCGGTACTGTTTTTCACGTATCTGTTTCAGATTTTGAGCTTTCTGACAAGAACAATAGAATTCTGTGAGTACATGTTTTGTCCTTTCTCTGATAGGATCTAGAATTATGCCACGATAGCACGCTTAAAGTTCAATAGTTATTCCTGGGGCTGAGTTCCAACATGACAAAATTATTTTTCTTATTTTACATAACGTACATATTCGCTATTATCCTTTGTTTTTCATATAAACAGGTAAACATAACTGTCGTTTTTATTTTAATGCCATGTGAGAAGATACAGTTTCTTAGCATGGTATTCACATAATTGCATTCTTCACATAGTAGTTAACATGGAATTGGTGATTTTATCAGCAGTATTAATCATATCGTCAATTAAAGATCTCGTGGATATGGGAAAGGAACTTTGTTGGGGGTGGGTGCTTACATTCGAGGAGAGGTAATATTAGACTTGAAATAGAAAAGCAAGCAAAAAGGAAAAGAAGGGAATTTGAAGAAAGAAAGACAGACTTGGACAAGCAGGTGGAGAATTATAAACACGGGCAGATAAGGAAAGAAGAGAATGAGAAAATGAAACAAACAGGGAACATATTGCATTAATGAAGCAAGCATAGTCAGAAATAGAGAGCGAAGGCTTGGAACTAGAGGACAGGAATTATAGAGGGAGCACCTAAGGAAAATTGAATTATTACAGGCTAAGAAAGATGGGAAACATGTCGCTATGTCGGGCACTTTAAGAGGCCCTATATTATCCCATCATTGGCAGCTAATTGTATAGATTTGAATGTTATGCTGATGTCCATGATTGGAAAAAGGACGATTGGTCGCTACATCTCAGCGCGTTACTATTGGCTAAAGCACTGAGATTGTGTATTTGCATCTCCCCGCGAACGACGCGTTTATGACGAGCTAAGAGAGTCTTTCCCAAGGAGACATGAGTCAACAGAATAAGAGTTTCGGATAAAGTTTTAAAAAGAAAGAGATATGAGTCAACCAAACAGGGGTTTCGTATAAAGTATAAATATAGTACAAACAAGATAGGAAAAGCATTTACGCAGATTGTCGGCAGGTCTTTGAAAAATATACAACGACGGATTGACTATGGTAACGTCGAAAAAACATTTGAGTGTCTGATAGACTTCTTATTCGGACCCTACGAATATCTTTGACATGGCCACACAGCAGACTATTTTGCTGAAGCTAGGGGAGGCACCCAACATGTAGTCTCGAAAGAAAATATGCCATTAAAGAAGTCTAAAGACCACAGAATCAAAACTAGGAAATAAAATTACCGCTAATAAAGATGGAAAGTTTCATTTTTTGAACTGTGTTCATCCTGATAATAAATAGTTTTACACGTGTAAGGGGTGGGGCCACATTTCGTCCTACTGTCTGAAACTAAGGAAGTCGTACCAAGAGTACTGATTGCTATTGACAGTAGAAGGTGGTCAGAAGGAGATAAGCGTGGCGATTTTCCTTTTGATAATTCGGGGACGGATAACGCGAGTGCAGGTTACAAGTCCGTTATGCGATTGCAGATCGGTCGAGATATTATCCGTTTAATCGGCACTTGTCTTTCTCCTGAGACGAGGGTACTGACAGCTAGTAGAACCGACAATGGTAAAAAGGTCACGGTCTTATGCTACACCGGGTGCGCGAGCGTCGTGGAAAAGCGCATTGATCATGTTGTCGTCGCGAGAATATAAATCAAGACTCCAATCCTGACCGAACTGTATCAGATTTTCATTTTTCCATTGTACAAGTGGTCGTAACTAAGTCGCAGGCGCTGACGGGGAAACCAGCACGCAGCAAACTGAAAGTTCTGGAAGCCGTGACCATGATCACACGCAACGAATTTATGCTGGAGCAACTGCACAACGCGTCCCTGAACTTTGTGTGAGTGTGTAGGCTTGGGTATTTAGTTGTTTAGTTTCTGGTAGATGGAAGTAACGGCGTGAGATAGGGTGCAAGATATATATTTTCGGTAATTTTGCATCATAAATAAGCATGGCATACACGTGCTTTTGCTATGTCTTCGCTAGGTCCAGTCCCACCAGGTTTCATCCTGTTTGCAGCACAAATATATTAGCTTTACTACGACGAATCAGGTCTACTTTATTTAATGGATTTCAATTATATTTACTTTTAAAAATTGAAATAAATACCTTCCGAAATTAATATACCCCTTACTTTGACGCAAAGCCACTTATGCTCTGTTTTCACGCAAGTTGACGTGACTTTGTGCAGATCTGCAAGCTAAATAATTAGTAACTCACTTTCTTCTTCTCATATGATTCCCGAGATATCTATTTGAATACCTTGGTGGACTTTCAGACCTAATCAAATCGGAGTATATGGCTAATGACCTGCTCACCCCCAAGCAAAGCAATAAAATAAAGTGGTTGACTAACAAATACTAATTCCAGCTCTCCCATTTGCCATCTTCTCATCGCTAGATCATTTTTCATACTACTACAGGTTCTAGGACATCAAGTTTGCAACACAGATAAGAACGCTATGGTAAAATTCCAGCTTTACATAACAGTTTGGAGCCTGACACAGAAGCGTGTTGCTGGAGCTGACGCTATCATTATGCTACCGAGTGAGATGATAATGCATCTGTGTCTAATATTTGATACAACAGCAATTTACAGAAATCCACTGACTCATTTACGCTGAGATTAGATCATACCATCCGTATGAGGTAAAACAGAGATATTCCAAAATGGATACATTGATTTAACAACTTCATGGAGATAGAGAAGTTAAACTTAATATATTATAAGTATGATTAATTATTTCATTAAATGGAACAGTTTTTACGATATTATTACTGCAATACTTATAGCCCCAGTTATTTCTGAAAGTATTAAATATTTCTGCGAGGCAGATTAAACCTGATCTCGAAGCTAGGATAATGTCCTGTTTTTAAGACCTACGAAATATTCTAAACTTAGAGATTGGATTATAATGCAGTCTAATTACACATTACACAAACAAGTCAGAAAGAGCTTTTCATATTACAAGTGTTTGGTTAGAATAAAAATAACATTAAGATAATTGAATTATATTGAATAAAAATAAAACATTTTCAGTTTGATCAACTTTCAACTTCTTAATAAATTCTTGTCATGCTTCTAAGAGATTTTTTTCAGAACTTGTTGGTAAGAGTTTGATTGAATGGAACTCTTAAGTCTTGAATGGAAGCATTGTACTCGAAATGAAACCAGAAAATGTACAGGCATAATACAATACCTTATTCATGAGTACACCAAATTATAAACCGATTTAAAGACATGTCTTTAATTAAAGCAAGTAATGAAGACAATAGATAGACTATATCTTACAACAGATACTGATGAAACGGCCAAATGTCAGGATCTTGAATAGAAATCTATTTTTTCTAATAGCTCTCTTCCTGATTTCACATTAAAGATTGATATAATCACAGAAGTAATTTTAGAAGACTATGTTCTTATGCAAATTAGAAGACTGAAAGGGACAGAATATTAAGGGAATATTTCACAATAAGATTGAGAAATATTTAAAAAGTATGATGATGTCTTCGAGACTGAGAAATGTTTAAAAAGTATAACAATTAATTGGAAAAAATAATGTTGGTAAAATAGCAAGGGTGGTACTAAACTCTGAATAGTTGGTTCTGGAAAAAAATGTTTTTTGTTACGTCACTGAATAGTCATGATATAGTCCTGTCATGACATAGTCCTATCCAGAAACGTAGTTATATATAACTAATGTTCATGGAACCAGTTAAATATTATGTGTTAGCAAATTTAGTCGATTGAACCAATGGACAGTCGAAATGGTCATAACAAACGATATTAAGATTTTGCAAATACGATATAATCTCCATGAATGACATAGCATTTTCTGCATCTAAAACTACGGAAATCTGAAAGCAGGATACTACAGACTCTTCTAACTTGTCCTCTAACAAGAATGAAACTAATAAACAGGAATTGCAGGAAAGCTGCAAGATTCCTTTAATAAACGTTTTAATGAATATAGATTTAAAGATGGAAAGAAACTACCCAGAAGTTTTATTCGTATTGTAAAGTAGTTGAATAATATCTATGGAAAATGAATGCTGATGGAAAACAATTGCTGATGGAAAATAATTACTGATGGAAAATAATTGTTGATGAAAAATAAGTGCTGATATAAAATAACTGCTGTTGGAAAATATTGTTCATGGAAAATAATTGCTGATGGAAAATACTTGGTAGAAAACATGACATATATAGGTTCAGTTAAAGTCCAGCTAGATTTATCAAGTCAACTTATAAAAAAGGGAACAGATGAATATGGCGTAGACCATACTAGTTATTTTGATGGGAATCACAGAGCACAAGAAAACCCATGTTGAAACAAAATTAAATAGAATGTATAGTAGAGGAACATTCTCATATAATAGGAGCAAAGTTTGGTCTAGAGATAGTTGTAAAGAGACATTGTTATTTTTAACAAGATTAATTGTCAGCTTTACATGATAAATTTAGACCAACAGCATGTCATGCATGGACTTAAAAGATTGCCTAAAAGGTTTGCAGCCTTTCATGTTGTACAAAATAAAGACAATGGTGTTTTTAAATGAAATAGAATGAGACCATAAAACGGCAAAGAGATAATCCGTATAGGAACATACTTTAGTAAGGAATTTATGGTCGGTAGATTTGACGAAGTGGCTGAATACAATTGGCTATAAAGAACAAAAAGATGTCTAGATAGCTATCAGTTGATTAGCCAATCACTTGAACAACTCGCTAAAAGTCTTCAGAATGATCAAGTCTCAGAAACAAATGACACAAATCTTAGCTAGTTCGAAGATGGCAATGACAGAGGTATGGAACCTGTGTTTTTAAGAAAAGATATTCATCCATGTGAATACAACAATTGATTTCAAAGATTTCATGAAATTGAGCTACCACCAAGTTTTAGTCAAAACTGACTCAGTCAAAACTGGCGCATAGGATTATGAATATATGAAAGATGTCATGAAATATTTCAAATTAAATTTTCTTGGAAATCTTCACGATTACTATGTAAATATAAATAATTTAGTAGAAATGTATTTTTTAAGAATTTAAATTTATCTGCACAAATATTTATAATCAGTCCCAAAACATCATTTCAGTGCACCTAGCCTTGTTCGTGCTGCTAGTTTACAATTAAATCTGTAGAGCTAGAATTGCTGACCGAATGCGATGTTTTAATGGCTGAATCTGGAATCGGAGAAGAAATATGTACGACGCATTAAGCAAATTGAGTATGGGAGGATACGATACATCAAAGTCAAGGTCATATTTTATCTTCCAGAGTTGTTAATTTGCAGAGCTGGACCATGTGCCAAGCGATGCAAGTTAGAAATTTCAAGTGGGCAGAGGAAAAAAGATATCTATTTTTGCCTTGGGTGCTGATAAAATTTACTGAATTTTATAAGTAGAATTAGAAACACGAACATATTTGCTCCACTATTTTCAAGCTTATAATCTTGCATCAGAAAAACAAGTTCCTGGCGAGGCTGGCTTATATCCACTACAAAGGAAATTGATAGAAGACAAAAGAAAGGGCACAAAACTTTCAGTAACTAATTATTTTAAGCGCAGTAAAAAAAAATTGTCTTTTATTATCGAAATTTGAAATTGTATCTTCAGTTAGGATTAAAGCTAAAGATTTGAAACGCTGTCACATCGAACAAGAACCGTGGCTAAAATTATTCATTGAACTTAATATATCTTAGAAACAAAATTGAATTAATGCCTTTGATAACAGATTTTTTGAAGTTAATAAATAACTCTTGTCTTCAGAGAACAAATGGAAACTTTAGATAGAGAACTAATGTGAAATTATATGTCGACGACAAGAAATATTTTAAACGTCAGATGATATTTCATTTGCAAACAATAATAGATGATTGATGAAGATATTGTAGTAGTTTAAGGAACAAGAAAATTAGCCAAACCGATCATGGTGGTTGTACAGTGCAACAAGTACGTTTCTGGTGGTGACTTTTACTGCAACAAGTTAAGAAATCAGAGTGATGACAAAATAAATTTATAACCATGGATACAGATCATCTATGTATATATTATGTATAAAATTTGAAACATTCCACTTTTGTAATGACATGTATATAAGTATATGTATATGTCTATATGTATATATGTATATGCATATGTATGTATATATATATATATATATATATATATATATATATATATATATATATATATATATATATATGTGTGTGTGTGTGTGTGTGTGTGTGTGTATGTATGTGTGTGTATATGTACGTGTATGTATGTGTATGTATATATATATATATATATATATATATATATAATTTCACATACCATAAAATAACATGGCATTTAAAGTGTTATATGAAGCAATTTGATATTCAAATACTATTGGTATATCAAATTGTGATCCTCCCATGGCGCAATAAATACACATATATAAACATTCTAGCGATCGTCTGCAGTTGATTCTAAATCAATGATGATTTTCCACACATTAATCATTAGTGACGTATGAAATTAACGATAAAAAGTATTAATAATCCTTGTTTTCTAAATGAATTTAATTTCGTAAACATTTTCATTACAATCCTTTTCTGATTTCTGTTCCCCCTTCCCCTCTCATGCATAACGGACAAACTACGCAGAAATGTGGAGTGAGAGAAAATTGATTTGGGCTGGATGAAAACCTTGAAATAGAAATTACACCAAGTAACCAACAAGAATATAGTTCGTCGTAACGACAGGTTATATCTGGGGTCCCTCCAACAGCGAGCTGCAATGACGGGGCATAAACCTGTTTTATTTAGCTTTTATTAAGAATGATAATAAAAATACTTACATTTATGCATCTTGAATTTCCTTAATATGTACTTTCTTAGTTCTTCAGATGCGACCGACATATCCTGCAAAACCTGATACACACCTAAGCTGTACTGGAATTACGAATACATTTTCAGATGAAATCCTCTCTCCTTACTGCACTGAATTGACCCAATATTCTAGTCCATCATAAACAGAAAAGCAGAATTGAGTTGGTTCAGCATAGAAACAAAATCCATGGGCATTCATTCACAATATGACTCTAAATTTCAATTTTAAATAGACGAAAACGACAATTCTTTTTGAAACTACTGTCGAGCACGCGACGAAGTTCAAAGATCGCTGGGCATGTGTACATTAATGTATGCATTAATATTGTTTTTCACTCCCACATGTCGTTCAGTATCCATCCGAACTTGTTCATATTTTCCCATACAAATGCAGTAACCTATAAACAGCGAGCATTTTTAAAATTATAATTCAGGACAGAATTATAATTTTGTACTATCACTCATCAATATATTACACAAGATCTACCACTACTTTATCGTATTTATTGCATTGTTGTCCCTAAAGGGTCATTTTTGTTGTACGTCTTACTGCACACAAGAGTCGGACAGATATAAACAATAAAAAATACTCTGTATCTTCTGTTTAAATTCAATCCAGTACAAACGTTGTCTTTTCATGATTTCTGACACCACATGTAATCATTGTATGGGGTTTTATAGGCACATTTTTAGGTAGCAATCAATAAAGGGTCCTAGAACATAATATATTTTAATTGGTTGTTATGAAATTTTACCTGTGATTGAAAACAAAAACTAATTATATCTTTTGTGTGCATCTACGTTTTCTTTTCTCTTTATCTATGGTGTATTCCTTGTTGAACATTTGCTGTTCCTGCAGTCTATTATCATGTGTTCTTGCCATCAGCAGTGTTCATCTGTATAAATGTTGTTTATACCAAAAGTACTTAAATAGTGTTTTTGTTGTTCATCGCAGAAAACTTCACGTGTTTCTGAAAACTGAGATATTTTAATTTTGGGATTTTTCAACTGGATAAAACTATTGTATATGGGAGTTAATTTCGGTATGTTGCCTTAGAGCCAGAAAATTCTACAAAAATGATATTTATCACCATTACAGAACAAAATAGAAAATACAAAATTGATAAAAAGCTGTTAGTATCCAGGTAAATGTGCGCGTCAATGAATGAAGATAGATACATGTTCGCAATCATAAATTAAATGTCTGCCCTTGCAAGGTTTGTAACTAAGGACGTCAACATCATTCATTTCCCTTGTCCTAATCTGATATTCAATTTGATATTATGTTTGAAAATACAACTCCATACAAGGATTTATTTAATCTCGGGAATAATGTGCTGAGCAAACAGATGGAGTATCCACAGACAGACGGAGAATCCAAAGATATAGGATTCGCAGACAAATGGAGGATCCACAAACAAATAGAGGATTCACAGACAAATGGAGGATCCACAGACAGATGGAGGATCCAAACAAATGGAGGATTCGCAGACAGATGGAGGATCCACAGAGAGATGGAGGTTCTATGGATAGAGAAATCTCAGACAGATGGATGATCCACAACAGATAAAGGATCCGCAGACAGTGTCTCTCCCTGTCGTAACGAGATAACATAATTCATATTGTTAACGTCGATGCGATCATGAATTTTCTTGTATATTAATTTGCAGTGTTTCAATTTAGGCCTGTTCTTTGTGCTAATAGATACGCTAAAATCTTAAATAGAAACTCCCTAGTCCGGACAATTGGATAGGTTTTTTATTACTGTATCTAATATTTTCAAAATTAAGGAACCAGATCACGACTATTTATATTCATTTCATTGTTTTTGTAGCTTCTTTGGTATCCCGAACACCAATTTATTGTCAGTTTATTACATTTATCTTTGAGGGTCTCGTATATGTAGTCTAAATTTATATCGGATTCTCCTATTTTATACTATCCCATTTTATCTTAATATTCTTCAATATATTGCATCTTAATATTCTTTCGTATATCACCTGGCCACTGTATGCATAACATCCGTTGTTTTATTAATGTTTCATTTAATATTGTAATGTATATGTAATTTAATTATTTGTTTGTTTGTTTGTTTTGAACTTTTTTCCATTAGATGTTATTGTAGTGTCGCTTTGTTTACTGGTTTTGATATTTTCCAGAAATTCAGTTCAGTTCTGATTGACCTGTTATTCTTTTTTATTTCACTGATAAACAACCAGTACTAGAAAGTGTATCTAGTTTCTGACCTCGATTCAGAACCAGTTACGGTTTTGGTAAACAACTTTTTTTATTAGTTTTATTCTTTCTCAGAGTAAGAACCATTAAATTAAGTCAAGGCAATACCTGGAGTACGTTATATAAAACATGTGTTTATTGTCACAAATTTCTAATTTTTCTAGAACGCTGGCCTTCATTCGGGAATCCGTTTTGCGCTTTAAACTTGCGTATAACTGTTGTCATTATAGAGGTTGTTCAGTCGGGCTTAAATCACTTGAGATGTCAGATTACATTATGTTGTGACCAGTTTGAGTTGAAATTTTATTGAATTTCAAGTGGTTCGTTTCTCTGGAAATGCATAAGTCTTGGACAAAGACATTCACTGAAATTTATACGGAATTCAAAACTGGAATAATACTATCTGTGATTCAACAAAAAACTGTTGGCATAACAACACTTCGCAAGTTACAACAGACGTCATCACCTTCCATTTTGGATTTCATCGGGACTCGAACTCAGATTCATTCAGGACTTTTTAATAATATGACTTCTATTTTTAATTCTTGGATTATTTTTAGATTTAATTCGTAAAACCGTAAGTTCTTTTTCCTCATTTTTCACTTTGTTCTCTAGGGAAATAAATTATTTGTTAAATTTTACAAAACTTGTTGCCTTCACTCTTTTTCTGTGACTTTTTGTAAGAGACTAGACTCGTAACAATATGAAATATATTGACACGAGCACTTCTGAATCGGGGCAGATTTAACGGTGATCACTGACGTACACATTAACACACATTATTGAACTCTTTGTGCTTTTCATGTTCATCAAGAAATGCTTTGTTTTTGGGTTTTTTTTTGTAAACTGTTGCCTCAGTTTAAACGTATAAAATAACATATATTGGATAATCATCAACTTTTTCATCAATAAATTAAACAACTTTTATAAGTCAGTATTTGCGTTTTTTGTATACTATATCGAGCCTAGTTTTGAACACATTGGAGGTGTATAGAGTATTATTTGCTACCTTATCAGTAGTTCTAACTCTTGCGATGTAGTTACAGAAGAAAGGACTTGTATTCTTCGTCTTGCCACAAACAGATCGAACCACCGAATCTGAAATTATTGTATATTACTGGAGACAAAATGTTGTCAAATTGTTGTCTTGGGTATCGACCTCGTACTCATTTCAGGGTTACACCAGATTACTAGCAAATTTATATGCAGAGGAAAACAAACTGTTACAATGGACAATGACCTGCCAGTGTCTGAATGTCCTATCACGTTCTAAATTCATTTGCGTATACGGTTTTTGCTACACTACTTAAGTTCATAATATATTTCGTTCATTTTTTCCACGTATTTTATTGAAGCCAGCTATCAGTTCAACGTATCAAATCAATCCGCTCTTCCATGCCTTAGGCACTAACTTAAACATGACAGATGCAACGATCAGCAGCGGCTATATT
Organism: Megalonaias nervosa; assembly: GCA_016617855.1. Classification (NCBI taxonomy): domain Eukaryota; kingdom Metazoa; phylum Mollusca; class Bivalvia; order Unionida; family Unionidae; genus Megalonaias; species Megalonaias nervosa. The sequence continues at coordinate 13,075 of JAECUM010067080.1, forward strand.
TCTGAACTTATTTGAATTTGCATGAAAGAAATCGTTTCTGCAATTGACCTTTCCGGAGCAGGCATTTTATTCTGTTAAGACTTTATTGATGTTTTCTACTGAATGCGATCAATATTTTCGTGGTTTAAGGCATCTTGTAAAGAAACAAACATGGTACTACTTTTAGAGACTATAATACGACACAGTAATGTCTACAGATGTCATTCAATGTAGTGGGGAGATGATTAAGGCTACGTACATTTAATACATGTGCTTTCCTAATATCTCCAGTAACACTGAAGCATTGCTGCAACGCTGTGTTCGATTTGCTTGAGTATGGTATACTCCATGGATTTTCGCCCGTATCTTGCTACGATGGTCCAGAGAGAGAGAGAGAGAGAGAGAGAGAGAGAGATGGACAGGGACAGAGAGAGACAGATAGAGGAGGGTATTGGATATATTCATATTTATTAATAATACTATTCGATTTTTAGAACGTTATAATAGGTTTAAGAAACAGTAACAATGCATTAAATACATTACAGTATTGTACCAGGAAATTTACCGTATATTGTCAACAGGCTATTGCAACTTTGTATCATTGATCATAAAAACACTATAGATAAATCCCAAGGAAAGTGTACACATACTGTTACGATGAACCATATTCTTGTATTCCAGATTTCTACGTATTTTGTCTCTTATTCTGAAAATGGGGGGGGGGGGACAAAAATCAGAATACCATGTTAAATTCAGTTAGAAAACATGGGTTATTAATACTTTTTATGGTTATTTACGTACGTCACTAATGATTAATGAGTGGAAATTCATCACTGATCTATAGGCATCAACAGCACACAGTTTCAAGAATGTTTATATAGGCGTATTTTTGCGCCATGAGCGGATCACAGTTGGATATACCAATAGTACTGATATATCAAATTGATATATACCAATAATTTAAAAGCCATGTTATTTTTAATACATGTGTTATATATATATATATAT
>JAECUM010067085.1:0-24755 GCA_016617855.1 Megalonaias nervosa
CTGACAGAAACCATAAGCCTTACTTAATGCACCTATCACAGTTAGTTGAATTGTTTATTTCTGAATACCACGTTAAGCTCCGCCCACCTGTGGGTAATACAAAGTATACTAGGGTCAGAGAAACACGTCAAAATTGAGAATGGCGGAAGGTTTGATATAAGTATACTGGGCTAATATGCCGATAGTAAAAAAAAGCATTAGGCCTATAACATATTATAATATATTTTATAATGAGATACTGAAATACATCACCTGGGAGAAAAATTATACCGCCAAAGTGGCGATATCACTTAAGTTAATGAACTACCTGCCTACTTTCATTTTCCAGTTAGAATTGTATCCGCCTTTGTGTATGTTATTCAGACTTGTATTTCCATATTTAGGTCTATTTCATTGTTCTTCATCATTTCTATCTCTCTCTTTCTCCCGCTCCTCATCTCCGTTTGGATGAACAATTGACCCTCAAGTGTCTTCGACCTGCTAGTCAGTTTCCTCTGACCCTTCCCACCCCGTTCTTACTATTTGGGCATTTATGTTGGGGTGTAGAGTCAGAGTAGATTGCCTTTCGAAAGGTGGCTGCTAGAAACACTGAAATGCGTTCAAAAACCCATTTACACCTTAGAATTTTAAAGAAAAAGAATTTCCCCGGGTTTCCTCACTAGTTATACTGGCTATTTAAAAAAGACTTTGTATATCTTAGGTATTGTTCAAAGAACCTTTTATTCCCTTTATTTTGGTGTATGATTGATGGGTGTAATATGGGTTATAGAGTATACAGCTTGGCCTTACTCCATATGTGCACCTTTCAAAAAGTGCTAGCTCCACTTGCTCATTTTCACTTCCCGAACTTCAGAGGTAAATTGTAAAAAAAAGAGCCGATAACTTTTTTTTACATTTTATATATTTGGTAATTCATTCATTGCACTTTCAGACGCTGGTATTATCTAGTTTGGCAAAATTCATTTTCCCTATTTTAATAGCTGCCAAGAATAGTGTACTTCAGACAAATTCAGGTTGAGTTTTGGAGCACAAGGGAGCAGTCATTTTAGTTAGCTGTGTGCTAAGATCATTTACAATTTCCAAAAGTACAATATCCAAAGAAATGTCAGCCACATTACATGAAAGTAGCATAGAGGTATGCCAACATTCTCACCACTGTGCATGTTTGCATCTTGAAATTGTTTCATTTCTGGGATCCTTGATTCATGAAGAGTTTTCTTCTGAAACATACATGGCAGTCTTTAGTGATTTCAGTCATGTTTTCATTGGTTACTTTCTTTATCATGCCTGTCTTGCAAGATAGGAGATAAATCATAGCTCTTCTTCCAACATACATACATACATACATACATACATACAGACAGACAGACAGATGTCCAGGTTGTGGGAATATTTCCAACATATTGACCAGGGGCCTTGGGTGACAGATTTGTCAGAAGAGTGAGCTTTACAAATCACCAACATCTCACCTCTTGTGCATCTGTTTGAGTCTCAGGCTCAGCCAATGTGGATGTGAGAGAAAGTGTCATTAGCTTTCTGCGGGTCAGTGGTTATTCTCAGGGTTATTTCCAGGTTCTTCCTCCACCAGATATACTGGCCACCATGTATAGCTTATAATGTGCTTAAAAAATGTCATTAAAACACAAAATCCAACATGTTGTCCCATATAATGTAACATAATTGTACAATTACTAACATTACATCTAAACACATTTCCCTCCCATATACAGTATTTGCCATTGGTAATTATATATATGGGAATAAGAAAAATATAACGCCACAAAATGCTATTTCTTTATTTTTCAGGAAAGCCACATCGGAATGTTCTAAATCGATGTCTGCCAGAATTGGTGAAGAATCTTGACTTTCCTGTGGTCTCCATGTACATGCAGGAGAAAGAAGTTTTAAAAGATGTAATATTACGTGACATCTCGGTAAGACTAGCGATACTGACATTTTATATGATCTTTCATTTGATTTTATGATGGGTTTAAGAGTGACATACAACTGATTTGTTATTGTAATAGCTATGTAGCTCATCTAGCCATGACGTCATGCTAACCTAAAACCTTACACTTTGCAGAGCTTTTCACGCTAAAAGTTCTAATTACAGTACATCCATTAATAAAGAAAATTTTCTAACTTAAATGAAAACCAGAGTTGCCAAACATCCAGACTTGCAGTTAATGAAAAGAGGGATAAAGATAGTGAATTTTGTTAAAAATTAGTGAAAAGTTATAATTATCCCTTGACACTAGTTCCATCCTCTTTGATGGCAGTATGCATTATATGAAAATACCCCCAAAACATAAACACATTATTTACACTAATTACATGAAAAAATTTATTTGCAGCCAAATTTATTGATACACACAAACTTCATGCTACTTGTCATGATATGATGCTGTGGCAGACTTGAACTTGCTCAATTCGGCTATGGTAAATTTGTTTTCAGAACAGTTCAGGCTTCTTGCCTGGTAGTTGAAGTTGGTGACTAAAATTCTTGCAGATTTTCAGCACTTTATGAGGCCCTAAAGTCCATCTTAGTTTTCCTCACAATAGAAAATACTTTTTCACTGTCGCAGTTTTCCAACAGAGAATGGCAGGTTATGTTCAGCAAGAAAACTCAGAATGCTTCAGCAATGGTAGCTTGCATGTCTTCATTCGAAGGCTTAAATTACTCCAGAACTAAAATTTGATGGGTGCTTTTAATTTTCCCAATATATGAGTGCTTTTTGCCTGAAGTATGCATTTTCACATCATCTCTGCCACATGCTTGGAGGCTCACATTGTTGCTTACAATTTGTCTGTCATACATATACAACATAATAATATTATTATATAGTACATGTATGACAGGTACATTGTAAGCAACAAAACGAGACCATGTGCACATTCCCAATTCATAAATTTGTTGAAAACTGTGTGCAAAATGCCTAATATACATCGATGTTAGATGGCTGAATGCAAGGCCAAGTTTTGGTATATACCAATCCATATTGCACTTTTTGTGGAATACATTTCTTTTCTCTTGGAGGTGAAAACATTTTAACTATAGTGTAGCTTAATTACAAAATGTTATTAATCCAGAAGATGAGATGTCGAACGGTTCACTCTTAAGAGGTGTCTGCGCATGTGCAGAAAAATGTGAACTCGAGCATATTACGAAATATGCTCACCTTTCAACATCTCAAAAATTACTATACTCGTAAAAGTGGTCTTCATTTAGTGTTTGTTTAAAAATAATTAGTTTCTATGAGTATTTGCATGTGCCATTTAAAGAAAAATTCCAGCTTTCTTCACAAGTATTTGTAAAACCTCTGTTCTAGATATAGATTGAAGTACTTTAAAATGCTTGCTACAGGGCAGTCTGTAAACAATTGGATATAGGTCTACTAACATTGTGACTAGCAGTATGGGATCGTTATTGGCATCAGTGACCCTTGCTGACATCATGACTAGCACATAATGGGATAAAAGTTATTTACATAATGGGATAAAAGTTATTTTATTCCTATTTAAGCCCATTGAAAATTTGGGAATTCATGATTTTTTTGCATGTGGCATGAATCTGTGAATTGCTATAGAGAATTGTGAAATTTATGCCAAAATCATGAGGGTTGGCAGGTCTGTAAAAAGTATGAAAAGATGTATCAGGGGATCTAGTTTAAAATCTGTTTTTTAAGAGGACGATTTAGTGGACTTGGTCTTTTTAATTCTTTTCTTTAAGTATGGCTGATTTTCATATCAAATTATTGCAGTTCTAGAAAATAGCCAAAGGTGATGAGAATGTGTTTTCTAACAATGGTGGGAAACCAAATTTCTTTAAGCTGCATTATATACATTTAGAAAAGGATGTTCAGTTAAGGTACATTTAAAAAGTAATATATTTTAAAGAAACATTGTTTTAAGCTTGTTATATTTCGATGTTGACCGATATCATACTCTCCAGAATGACGAATATCAGTATAATGGTTAGCAGAGTGTACACAAATATAATGCTCCCAAATTGCAGCTGCACTGGACCCTCTAGGAGTTATGAAATTTAGTTTTGCTGTGCCTTGCTCATTTTGTAGACTGCTGCATTTTGACATTTTGCCATTAAAATAAATGGACCACACTTGTACAATATTCTGACTACCAAAATAATCATGTTTTGTGTTTTATAATATGGAGTAAAATCTAACATGAAAGAATGTTCCTGCTGATCATAAACTTGCCATTAATCTTAATGATGATAGTTTAAACATTCTCATTTAAGGCAGTGAGGTATAAGTATTTCAGTTCTTCAGCATGCATCTCTATGATTATGCCCAGCTCAAATGAATTGGGGATTTCCACTTAGTGTACTTTACTATAGAAAAGTATCCTAACTGGCTTTCCCACAGCAACATTAAATAGGATGTGACATGGCATCATTCCAGCTATTAGACAAGTAATAAAGACAATGATGGCTGTTTATCTGGGATGATGTTACCTTTTAATTCACTCCATGATAATATGTCCTGATCGGTTTAACACAGGCTTTAAGCTGGACAGTTTATACAAGCTGCATGGTTCAGACATGTATAGCAGTTGTCAAAAGCTAGGTTTTTTCCTTAAGATTATTGTAAATCATGTTTTTGGAAGCATAACAGTGCTGGAGGTTTTGGAGTAAAAATCTTGTTTTTCACAGCTGTTGGAAGTATGGCATACTGAATGGCAGTTCTAACTTATGTCCATGTTTCAGCAAACATTTGTCTTTGCATTTGCACTAAATGTTTTCTGAAAAACTCTGGATTGGCTGACATCCATTATGACCACCAAGCAGCCATCATGAGGAAGAATTTACTGCTACTTTTTCTGAATGGAAAGTCATATCAAAATGAGGTTTTAAGTGGAAGACTTCTTGCTGTGTCTAGTTTGTTTTACTGTAAATAACAGCTTTCATAATCTTATATCCACACTGATAGTGGCCATCATGAAAGTCTTATTGTTAATCTTTCAAGATGGAAAGTCATGTTGTCATTGAGTTTTCACTCTCCATGGCAGCCATCTTGATACTCTTGTTATTGCTTACTCCCCTGAAATGGCAATTAATATTGACATGGGGTATCACCAGAAGACTATCATGACATCTAGTTGGTCCTGAATGAATTGCACCTGATCTGACCTCCGGTTTATTTTCCATGATGAACATCTTATTGCGAAATCTCCTGAATGGTTGAGTAAAATCAATATAGGGGTCTTTCAGTAAAAGTCTTCTAACACTGTCACGTTTGAGAAAATGGTACTGGTCTTTAATCGAATAATAATTGGCTAATTTGAAAATCTTGTCACTCAAACATATCAGAGAAATTTTAGCACTATCAGTTAAAAAAGAAGAAATGATCTTATTTTGAACTCCTGGAAATGATAGAGCAGGGTTTCCATAAAAAAAAAAGAAGAGAATAGAAGAGACCCAAAACCAATTTCAAGAGGCCAAACCTTGCCAAGTGCAAAAGCTGCAAAGCTGCTGGGAGACCTGGAGGCATGGCCCCCCTCCCCGTTTAAAAAAACCCTTCAAAGTCCCCTATTTTGAGCATATTTTGGAGGCATTTTTGGGTAAAATTTACTAAGGAAAAGAGGCACGTTTTCTCCAGACTTAATTATTTCCAGTTATTGGTATAAAATATTCAAACACAGTACCAGAAACAACAGTGTTGGTGTAGATATGTTCATACTAATTTTATTGCAACTTATGACTCTATCAACATGTTAATATCAGATAGAAAATGATTACAAAACTGCATGGAGTAATCTGACACCTGAAAGTACATGTATAAATGTTTAGAAATGTACATCTATAAATAGATGAATACTTTATTGATTGATAATTTCTGTCCTGTACCATACTTTTTCAGAATACGCGATCATTCTATTTGTAGTAGATAAGTAAGTAAAAGATACATGTATATCAATTGACAATTTCAGTTTCAGGATGATAAAATTAGGGATATTGAACTTTATTCAAGCTCAGTTTTGTTTTGTTTTTCTTTCAATGTTTTGTTTTGGTAGAGCTCTTAATGGGTACCCAGGTACTTGATTATAACCCAGGTAATAAAAATGAGTTCGTGGCTACCTGTTTAAAATATCCAAGTTTTTCTACCAGTGCACATGGTCCAATAAGTCCTTGGTTTGTTAAGGCAGCATTCACTTTGTTTTCAAGTTGAGAAATTCTAGCTGTGAGTTTAATTCATTTACTTGTTCAGTGTCAAGTCGAGTTCTGCCTCTTCCCTTCCAGTAAATATTTGACCTTAATCTCATAACTTGTTTTCCCATGTGACAACCCTTTGATTGAGCCTCAAGTGATTCTTGGCCTGTGGCAAGTAACAGAGGGTGGTTATTTGATCTTGCTGCACAATTGACACATGTTCAGTTGCAACCTTTAATAGATTCCTCCAACTGTATGATCAAAGTGTTACTTAGAGAGCCTAAGATCAGTCTCTACATAAATACTCACACTTGACAGACAGGCCAAGGAAAGAGAGTCGGACAATATTATGATGACTAGACCATGATGGTTTACTAGATGACGATGGAGGAGTAAAGAACTTTATCAGACAATGAGAATGAATTCTTGGATTTTGTACGAGATGATATTAGGTAGTGATAATTATAGAATGCCATGAATTTAAAAAATAATATGGACTTAACTTTCGTGGTTTATTTTGTAAGACATGTGGAATTAACATATTACGGGATTTTGTGAATCAAATCATTCTGAACTACTTTGATACCGCTATGTGACCTATAACTGAATTCATTGATTTATCTCATAAATCGATTTAAAATGTCCAGCATTGTGGATTTTAGAGGATTTAATTTAGAACAATTTTATCATGTTAATTTGTTTGTGATATATTACACTCAATAATACAAGCTTATTTTACATAGTTTTGTTGTAAATTTTCCTATCTTCTTATTTTTCTATCTATCCAGGTGGGTGTTATTTATTTTTTCAAAAATTCTGACTCACTAATGACACGTCCCCCCTTCAGTCAGATCTGACTTGCAAAATACACTCTGACTTATGCACTTTGACTACTGAAAAAATACACTTATGCATGCCATTCATGCCAGCATCAACCTACAGCAAAGCAGTTCTGGTTTGTACACATTTAGTACAATTTCCCTTTGATTGGTCACCTGGGTAACCAGTCATTAAGATTGATGGGTGCCTGGTAGAATTTTTCAAAAATGTTTACAGCTTTAGTTTCAAGTTTAATTTATTTCTTAGAATTTTAAAAATGCAGTTCGAACTGGCCAGGAAACAGTTTGAAATGGTCATTCAGCCACTGGCTGGTTCTTAATGAAAACCCTGGTAGATTGTCCGTCTCATCAATGGGTTTGTTTTACTTTACATCACTTTCATCAGATAATTGGCAATATCAAGCACAAGAAATGGGAGTTAAGCGCATTTTTTTTATAATACACATCCAAGTCCTGTATAGTAGGAGTACATCAGAAAACAAAAAAAATTACAACAGAACAATACCAGAATACAGAACCAAAATCCTAAATCAGCAAGAAATGTTGCAGAAGCAGCAAACAACACAACAAGAACAAACAAACAACACAAACAAAATCAAGAAATACGGCAAGAAACAAACAAAGAACACCAGAGAGACAAAAATGAAAATTTTGCAAACCCAACACTAGAGAACAATAATAATAGCAACATAGTATAGAGTACATTCTGACTAAACAAAAAGGCACAACCCTCCATTTTAAAGCCCTGATCTATTTGAAAAAGTTAAAACCTTTGATATATTTTTCACTAGAGGCACACTCGTTAATGAGAAAACCAAAATAATCCAATAAATCATAAGAGCTACCAAATGCAGTAGTGATGTATAATAACAGTATAACAGAAACATCTACCAGGTGTAACAATAATACTAAAAATAGTCCTTTTCAGTCCCCCTGGGAACGTGAAGTATGTTGTTGTTGTTGTAGGGTTTAATGCCATTTTTCAGCACAAGATAGGCTATACATGGCGGCCAGTATTAATGGTGGAGGAAGAACCCTGGAAAACCCCTGGAAGAACCACCGACCCACGAGAAGCTACTGGCGGGCTTTCTCACGTACCCACATTAGCCGAGCCTGGACTCGAACTCACGCAGACAGAGGTGAGATGGCAGTGATCCGTAACGGTCAGCGCTTTAGACCACTCGGCCACTCGGGGCCCCACGTGAAGTATGTAATGGGAGATTAGTACATGTAAGACTTGACAGACAGCACATATTAAATAATGAAAGGAAAATATAATTTTTTTTAAAAAATTGACAGACTATAGACAACAGTGCTCAATGGAAAACTTAATAGTAGGAGGAAAATTTAATAATAGAAGACAATTTCAATTGGATTGAAGAGGAGAAGACCTACCACAAACAAAATAACTATTTAAATAGGTGATCAACATTTCATTGAAAAGATGAGATAATATATGTGTATGATAAACTTAACAGAGTACTGAATACTTTAAGTATGGAAATAACCAAGGTAATCATCTGGATATGTTGTATATCTGTGAAAGCTACAAAAAATGTAATATAGACAAAGTAGATACATCAGATCATGATACTTTAAAAATTGAAAACTTGGAATAAATGGGGTCAAGGTTTATGGAAAATTAATAACCCAGAATGTCAACAGCAGAAATTATTTCTTTTTTTCCACACAAGACAGCAAATGTTTCTGCTTTCCTTAATATTCTTTATATGCTGTTTAGGCCATTTAGGGTCTTTTGGTCAAGCAAATGGTCCATTTCTTGAGAAACAACATGTTAAGCATATACAGACTTTTTTAGGATCATCATTCATCATCCTGCAACGATTGTCCTTGGCAAGAAAAATTAAAATTCATTTGGCTGGAATTGATACAAAATATGAGGGATGAATGTAAAATAACGCCTTATTTATTTGGAAAAGTTATTCTTCAGGCTTGGAGGAAGTATTACATTATGAATTTGTTTTATTTGAACTTTTCGGTATATTCCTTTTTAAAATTTCTAATTGAAAAACATTTAACTGTTACTTTTGTATGATTCTATAGGACCAGCGAACAACTTCTGACAAAATAAGGGAGCTCATAAGACGGATTCAGCAAAGAGATAAGAATACCTATGAAAAATTTAAAGAATGTCTTGTTCAGGCTAGACAGACTGATTTAAAAGACATGCTGGAAGAACAGGAGAAAATAGAAACTAAACAGTGCACAGGTTGGTCAGTCATCATCTGCCATCTGCAATTCATCATCTGTCTTGTCATTTGTCTTGCAGCGATCAACAACAGCTATTTTCAACTTTTCTCAAAAACCAATTTTAATGAATTTCAACCAGACTTGGCAGACAGTAGCATGATATTAAGGGCTTTTATGTTGGGTTTTTTTTTTGGAGGAGGGGTATTTTCATCACAAATGATGCTAGCAGCCATCAACTATGAAAACCTTTAAATGACTTATCAAAAACCTTTTAGCAGAATATTATTAAATTTGACAGGAAACACTGAAGACTTTCAACGTTTTACCTGATGCTGATATGCCAACAAATATGACCCATGTCACTGGAAAAAGAAAGCCCTTCAAATTGTTTTTTATATAAAACAAATACATACAAACTGAAAAGAAGCATCTTGGCATAAAGAGCTTTCACATTTCTATAAATGATACCGATGAACCAACAAATATGGTTACCACTACAAAAAGTGGAAAAATCTTTGAACAACTTCTCAAAAACCACTGAACCAAATTGGTCAGAGGAAGAAGCATTTCTTTCCGATTTCTTGAAATGATGCTGTTACTAGCAATGAAAAATGTTGGAATGACTTTTTAATGGTTATATGCATGTTAAAAATATTAGTTGTTTTCAGACACTATGAATATAACAGCTCACCTTTTTAATAGATTTCTTGCTGACATATTAATTTACTTCCCTTCATGGATTGCTCCGGTGGCCTAGTCATTAGAGCATCCACCTCGGATGCGGGAGGTCGCAGGTTCCAAAACCCAACTGAGTCATACCAAAGACTTATAAAAATGGTACTAACAGCTGCATCACTAGGCACTCAGCATTAAGACGTTAGTGTTAGGACTGGTTGGCCTGGTGACAGGATAATGTGACAGAGGAGGACATCATGCTACATGTCTGCGGTATGATGCCCGAGTGTTAGACATCACTCTAAACTGCCACACTGCAGACATCATAGCAATATGACTGAAAAATTGTTAATACTATGTTAAAAATCCAAATCACACACACACACACACACTTCTCTTTATGTTACAAGAAGTTCATTATAAGAGTTATTTCCCTTGTAAGGACAGGCATATGGTACAACTTTGTTAAAGAAATCTGAACAAAGGATTTGTTGATCAAAAATATGCAGAAAATACAATTATCAGTGGTACTTTATGCATGTATACCCTGTGTAAATAACACTAATGATATGTACACGTCTTATCTTTGTAAAACTTTAGACAACCCTCAGTTAGTCAGGCATCACACGCTTAATTCTATAATGTTTTGCAACTTTCAGTACTTTGTGGCCAGCTACTTTAAATAATACACTTGTACTCTTTGAAGTTACAGATAAGGACTGTTCGATTGAACAAACAAGTATACTGTAGCATTATACTATTGCTGCTACTGTTACTGTTTATTATTATTATTATTATTATTATTATTATTATTATTATTATTATAATTGGTTGTAAGGTTAAATTAGCATTGGTATTGCATTACATCCATATTATGTCATGCTTTCATCAGCTATTGCTTTCTTGAACTTCATTTTTTTTTAAACCACTAGAATAGAATACTTGCATGAGGGGCTTTTTTTTTTTTTTACAAATCTTGATAATCTGCCATCAAACATGACTGACAGTGCTAAAAATAGAATAGAAATCTACACAGCTTCCAAAAAGGCTGAACACATTTGACAAAACATTCCTGCATTAAAATTTTTCAAGTTTTTGCACATGTTGCTGATCTGCCTGCATCTGTTTCCACTAGTTCTAGAAGAAGAACACTGCCATTACTAAAAATAGGAAAACCTTTGGAGCCACCAAACTTCAGAAGAAACTTCAGAAGAAGCTTCCTTCCATTAAGACCTTTTGAATTTGCACAGCTGGTCCATCAGATGTGGCCACCAGAACAAAAAATATAATTTTTTTTAAAACAACTTCTTGTCCAAAACTGCTAAACAGAACAAGATCATATTTAACAGTAAAAATTCTGGTATTGTTAAGATGATGCCAATCCATAATCAGATATGTCTATCATTATTAAGATAGCATACCCTTCCATGACATCTCCAAAACCACGTAAAAGATTTTGATCAGTTTTGACAGAAAGCATCATAGCAAGAAGACTTTTCAAATTTATCCAGATAATGCCCTTCCACCATCAATTTTGACAGAAAGCACCATGGAGAGAAAACCTTTCAAATTTATCCAGATAATGCCATTCCACCAATATATTTGGCCACTGTTATTAGAAATAGAGAAACTTTTAATTTTTTCTTTTTTTAAAGCCACTGTGCAGAAGTTGAGACACATCTGCCTGGCATGTTTTAAATTTATAGCAATGATGCTGATCTAACATCATATATGACCACTGTTGTTAAAATTGTTTATCAATATTGAACATTAGTCTTCTCCCATATTTTATACCTCATTCCTCTACTCTCATTTCATGTTATGTCAGTATCATGGCTGACTTTGATTGAAGTTTCACATAAATCTTTTTTGCGCTTTAATTTTGCTCACCTTAAACTTAATATGATATAATTATTATTTTTATCATGAACTTAGTAATGCTATTGTTTCAAAGTAGATTGGTGCTGTGTATATTGGGAGCGATTTGACTTAATATTGATTAAATGATGGTCATATTGTACCATTAAAAAACAAGTATCTTAAAATACAATTAAATTATTAAAATCCCTTTCTGGAAACAAGAATTGAGTAAACAAGCATACAAAACTGCAATATATATATATATATATATATATGATTGTGTCTGTTGCATGGTTTAAGTGAATTTGAGTGACAACAAAGACGGGTCTACTACCAAAAGAGAGGAAAAAATGAGTGGTGATGGGGAAGATAAGAAGAAAGGACATGTGATGATTAGTTATAGCTGGGCGCAAAAAGAAAAGGCATTATGGATAAAAGGAGAGCTTGAGAACAATGGATACCGAATATGGATAGATGAAGATAACATGGGACAAAAGTTGCATGACAGTATGGCTGATGGTGTGGAAATGGCACATGTCGTTCTTCTTTGTATGTCCAAAACTTACAGCAGTAGTGCAAACTGCAAGAAAGGTAATTAGGACAACAACTATTCCTGGCCATTAAAATTGTTTCATTTTACACATGGAAATTAGTGCCTGACTTAAAAATGAGACAGTTTAGATATTTAAAGCATTTTGGAATATGGATTAATTCTGCTGCCTGTTTATAATATATTTTATTGAAGGATGAAGACATGATGGACCACACAAATCTTCAGCATTTCAGACAATAAACTTACAATACAGCAACATTTGTTAGGATGTTCAGCCATTTAGCTGCTACAGTAGAGGTATATTTTATGGCTACTTCAAAACTCATATCTCAAACACGGCTGTTTAGGACTGGTACTATCTCAATTTTTAATACACAGAAATATTAATATTCTAAGGACTGACAAGCAGCACAAGACACTGTTGATGCATGAAATTTTATGGCATAGTTTTCTGAAAGAAAAAAAATATTTTTATAAATAATTTTATAGAAAACTATTTTAGTACAGAAGGATGAAACTAAAACTGAAGCAACAGCTAATCCAGAACCAAATATTACACATTTTACATATTTTAGTTACACTGGTCAAAGACCAGAAGAACTTATAGGATTGTCTGCTGTGTCATCCATTAGGACAAGTTTTTTATTACTACTCCTCCTAGACTACTTGGAAGATTGCCTTAAACCCTTACACACGTTCTTCCATGGTCTAGTTGATCCTAAATGAAAATTATCCCATGAGAACATCCATTAAGGCCACCACAGCAGCCATCTTGAAAATATTATCGTTATTCCTTCTGAATGGATGGTCATATCAACATATTGTTTTACACTAAATGTCCACGTAATATGATGTCTTGTTTTTCCTTTATGAATATGAAATCCATGTAGCCATAGTGGAAATCTTGTTTTAGTGGCTACTCCTGAAAGTCTCCTGGAAAGTCTTACTGACATGGGCTTTCCACCAGAAGAAATTTTTTGGTGTCTGGTTAGATCTAAATGAAAATGGTACCACTCAGACATCTGGTGTGGCTGCCACATTGGCTATCTTGAAAATCTTGTTATTGCTACTCTTGAATGGTTCCATAATATGTTTTAGTTGATCTGAAATGAAGATGTTGACAGTTTGATGTGCAGGATGGTTGCCTTAGAGGCCATCTTAAAATACCTCATTGCTACTCTTCTAGAATGAAAATTAAACAAAATTATGGAGTTTTCACCAAAAGACTTCTGATGACATGTAGCTGGTCCTAAAGAAAATGGTGTTACTTGCACATGGCCACTGCATCATCTCATTGCCACTATTCCAAAATGGATGATTGTATCAACATGGAGTTGTTGTCACTGCTTCTCCTGAATTGATGGTTGTATCAACTTTGGATTATTACTAAATGACTTCATATCTAATTGGTCCTAAAATGAAAATGGTGCTGCTCAGACGTCCAGTATTGCCTGTGGTGGCCATCAAAAAAATCTTGTTATCACTACCCATGAACAAATGTTTGTATCAGCATGAAGTTTGCTCTGAAAGATTTCTTTTATGTTTGAAGGTTGTAAATGAAAAAGGTACAGATCTCACTTCTAATATGACAATGACCATTTTGAAGTTCTTGTTATCTTTTGCCTCTTATAGATGGTTGGTTATGTTGATATTGTGCTTTCACCAAAATACGATGTCTAACTGGTCCTAAATAGAAATGGTGCAATCTTGAAAATCTTATAATTATTACTCCTCTAAAATGAAAATTTGCATTAAAATAGCATTTCCACCAGAAGACTTTTTGTGATGTCTTGCAGGCATTAAGTGAGGTCTTGTTGGTTTTAAATGAAAATTGTGTCAATTTGAAATCCAAACTGTCTACCACAGCTGCTTATTTGAAATGCTTGTTATTGCTGCAGAGTATCATTATGACAGATGGTTTCAACACTCAGCAGTTAAATGAAAGAAATGGTCTTATCTTCTTGAATTCCTAGAAATTCTTTTTTGCCAACAGAGTGCCAGTCTCTCTGAGGGTCTCTTGTTCTATCTATTACAACTGTCTGGCTGACACTTTAATTTTTGGAAAAAAATTCCAACTGGAATGAGTAGAATTTCAGTATGTATGTATGTATGTTTGCATGCATGCATGTATGTACACCTCTCCCTCGATAACTCGCACACAGCAGGGTCCAGAAACACAGACCACACTGGAAGCAACAGCACGAGTTACAGAGGGACCTCCAAAATATAAGTGCTCCATTCCCTGCACAGCATCTTGAAAACTGGGGGGAGGGGAATGTACTGTCTAATGGCTGGTAACTTGTTTTATAGTTGCACTGAGAATACTTGTCTATAAAGCTCTCTTTCTAATAAAGTTGTTTGTTATTCTGTACAAATTAAATTTATTTTACTATCTGAAAGATAGTTAACATTTTTCCAACCGGTTTTAAGCAACATTCAAGTTTACACGAGAACATTTCTGTATTACATAACTGCTTTTTGTTGTTGTTGTTTAGTCTAGTTTCTTGCTTCATATATGGCTACTAAGTATGAAGCAGGGAGTCTACGAAGTAGGGGCCAGGTTAACTGTTGATACACCATGAAACAAGATTTCTTTTTCCAAAAAATAACGACATTTATTTTGTGAAACAATCGTCTACGTTGAAACTAAAGTTTTGTATTGCTCAGTTAGTAAAATATTGATGCTGTGATTTGATTGCAAATATTAGTGATACTTCTCATCCTTGAGGATATCCCCAAGAGTCAATGCAGGAATTCTCTGAAACTCTTCTCCACAATAATCCTATCTGTGAAACAAAGCTCTTTATTTGACAAAGTATTAATTTCACTTGTTTGCCTTCCTATCTTTGATCACATTTATGAATGAGTAGGTTAAGTTAAGGTATTTTAATTATATTATGTATACAACTATATTTATAACTGTGTTTAATTGATCAGCTGGAATGAGTTCAACTGATTTACGACCATTGTCACTAGATCTTGCTCATGTATGATTTGCCTTTTAACTTTTCTTTTATTCAGCCGCATTTATTTGATACAAAAGATGCAATTAACATGATAATACAAAGGATGTTAGCTTTTAACTGAATGCAACCATACAACAAATACATCTGCAAGTCTGATATCAAAGCATGGTTGGCACTTAGTTAAGTTCTGAGCAAAATGCTCACGGACATAGCTGTTATGGTCGATTGATGCATTTTAATTTTGAACACAAGAGGGCACAGTGCATTTATGCATGATAAAAAATTATTTAATCGGGACGCGAGTTATCAAGGAAGTGGTGTATGTATGTAGGCGTGTATGTATGTATGTATGTATGTATGTATGTATACATTAAGTATTGTAGCTAAGACTGTGTTTAATCTGACTAAGCAAGAGTGAGTTTTATCATTGGAATTACTTGTAATAAGCAGGTATTAAAAAGTCATGATAGAATTAGACTTTTGCAATAAGGTTATAGAATACTGTCATATATGAACATCAATATGTAAAAAGTCATCAGAGATATATGCAATATTCAAGTATATATTTTTCATCACACCAAAACAGAACATATGTATTCTGTGATGTGAATGAGACTAAAATAAATAAGATTTTCTATTTCCAGAGGCTTCGTATGCAAGTGAAAAGAAAAAAGTAATAATACCACTGAAAATGGAAGATTTCATTCCTGATGGATGGCTTGGAATTTTGGTTGCAGACCTGTTATATTACAAATTTTATGGAAATTCCAATTCTGAAATAGAGATGAAGAAACTTGTACATGCACTTTCCACTTGCTACAAATAGGACTTGAAAGAGTCTTAAAGGAGCATTTGACAGGACCATCATAAAGAGATTCTTCATGTACATGATATGACAGTGATACTGCTTAATAATGGTCAACCTATTTTAAAGCATCGGAATTAGTTTAGAAAATACAGAAAGAGTATATGGTTTGTAACAATTGTGCTGAATTATAGATTCAGACCTGAATACAAAGATACAACTTAACATACTGAGTCATTTGAGCATTTTGAAATATAGGTATTTTTTATTTCATCCCCAATTAAATTTACATTGGTGTTGGTGCTGAAGGATTTACATTTATTATTATTGCAGCACTGCCATTATAGAAGATACAGGGTTATATAGTAACTTCCGTGTTTGTCTATCCATTCATCTATCCATCCATCCTTTCTTCCAGCATATAATCATGTTAGTGCAACTAGTCTGCAGTTTTTGAAGGATTGCAGTGAAACTTGTCATATATCTGTGTCATCACTTTAAGATGAATGTATTATCTAATTGTTTTGCTCCTATTTATCATAGTTATTCCCTTATATAGCTTGCAGTTGAATTTAGAATGTGACAAAATTTTGTGAACACAACTGGTATTTTGTAATAGATCACCATATAAATATTATCATGATGGTGATTATCACATATCAGCAGATAATTCTGCCCCCATGATTTTTAAAAAATAGAATTATTGTCCTTTTTCATCTTTTAACTCAATCCATCTCTCACACAATCTCTATAATGCAGCTCGTCTTACTGGTATTGATTTGTTCCCATGAAACTCTGTCATGATCATCCCTTGAAGATGCATATTTTGATAACTTTTTGACCTGAAGATAAATGTAGTGTACAACTAAATCTTATAAATGCAACTAGTCTCACATTTCTTGAATGGATCACTATGAAACTTACTAAGGGCTGTTCCAGTAAAACATATACCCCCTGGGGGGAAGGCACTTTCAAATTCAACCAACCCACAACAGAAGCAATTTTAAAAAATTAAGATCCACCGTCAGATATGTTTTAATAAAAAAACACTGCCCCCTACAGAAGCATATTTTTTTTACATTATTTCTGGCTATGGGTTAGTGGGTGGTAGAAGCGATTTTAATATTGGGTTGGGGACAGATGCGATTTAAATGACAGCTGGCTGGAGGTAATCTACTGAATTCTTATAGATCATATAATCTACTGCATATTTTTATTTGTATTCATTCATTATAATCAGTCTTTTGTCCTTTTGTTTGTTTGTCTGTCAGTCATGTATGTATCTGATACTGTGAAATCACACATTTTCTTGGTGGCTTATTATTTGTAGATGTCATTGATCAGTCCCTTAATACCTACTAATTTAATGTCCATGAATATAGATTTTATATTAGGGATTTCTATTCTAATACAGAAATCATGAATTTATATCCTTACTAAACCGTGTTTACTAAAATGATCACAATGTTTTGCTATTTTTCTTTGTTCACAGCCATGCAGCTTTTGATTAGAATAATAGTTAAATCTTGTATTGCTTTAAATGTGTGGTCAGATGCTCCAATTCCCTTGTTATTTTTTTTCAATAAATGTTTTGGTAAACTTATAATACATGATTTGTCAGAAAAAACCATTAATGCCTGTGAAAGCAATGTCCTTTATTTCTGCCTACTTTTACACTACTGTATATCATTTCTTGTAAGAACGTATATTTCAGTTACCGACGTCTTATTTTTATGCCTTGTTGCAAGACTAATATAAAGTTTTAAAAAAAAGAAATACAGCAAGTCAAACATTTATATATCATAAATTAGATTTTAAAAAATGGATGAAAGTCAAGGAATCATTTTTTCCCAGAGTACTTGCAAAATCAATGTCATCGCAGTTAACTGTATTGTCAACAGCATCATCATCATCATTGATGGCCTAGCAGTAACATTCTGCACTTTTAATCCAGTTGTCACAGGTTCTATCTCCCACTTCTAGTCCTTCATATGAGACTTATACCTATGGTCTCAGTGTTTTTCAGTGATGCATTTGAACTGAGCAACAACCAGAATCAAAAACCAAAAAATTAAATTATTCACATCTCTCAGGCAGATGCACTGTGTATAATCATAATCTGCCAAAAGATTTTTCAATCTTTAAATTTGCCAAATTTTTTTCCAACCATACTGATTCAGTGGACATAATCACCAGAATGGACAGAAACAGACCAGAACAGATATAACCAGAAGGTTAAATTGATTTGAATAGCTAAATTCATGTGGTTTAGTTAACTATACATCCTTTACTGTCCTTCTTTTGATGTAATTTCTTATTGAAGCTGAGAAAATAATGTTGCATACATTAAAAAAGAGGTACACTTCTACTCATTATTGTTGTTCCAGCCTGTTCTTATGATCTTGTCCCCCCACATACTGTTTGTCATGTTTATGATATGTATCTAATTTTCTCACTTTTCCTACTACTATACTAATTGTTTGTGAATATGCATATCAATGTGAAATGCAATCGGGAGACTAAATCAAAGATAGAAAACCTCTACTTTTCTGGATGTATTCCGCTTGGATTCCATGTTTCTGCACAAAACTCAAGAGTTCAAGGCTCGATGTACTAATTCAGTTCCCATTGTAAACCTGTGCAAACACCACGATATTAAAATTCAATAACTTAAAATTTCGAGTGCTCATGATCAAATTTGTATCAGTATAGACACATCTATGACGACAGCTTTTGTGAAAAGAAAACCATAACAGCTGCACCATTTTCTGGATCTACACAAATTTGAAATGTGTGCTTTCAATACTACACCAAAGAGTCGGGTGCTGATTCAGTAAAGAGTCTTCCAAACTCAGCTCTGTAAAGGGACGGAAATTATGTTAATAAAATAATGTCCCTGACTTTTTTCAGTTACAAGTAGGACAAGCTCTCAAAAGAATCTTTTTACTAAAATCTTACTTTCATTATCAACCAATCAGGGACAGTCAAACCATGTATACTCTATTTTATCTTCACTGATTTATAGTATGGTTCTCGTTCTTTTATATCTGTAGTAATTCAAGTCCTTCAGCAACTCTCAACGGTTGTATGCCTTTTTTGACCATGCTGACTGGACACACTGTAAGATAATGTTCAAGTAACAGAAATACCATGGGATAACCAGAGAACAATAAAATCAAATAAAATGGTCAAGTTATCTCCCCTGCAGGGATTCTGCCAGGATTTCAGGATTTAATCTAAGTTTTGTGTGTGTGTGTGTGTGTGATCTCCAATGAGGAAGTGGTGGTGGGAGGAATAGCCATTGGTAAATATCTAACACTTAAAAATCTGTCACTCTTTCTTACTGTTCCACTCTGTTACGGCTCTACTGAAATCAAAATACTCAAAGAGGTGTCATCTATAGTTGCATAGCGATTATTACTGTGATGTCATTGAGCATGGTCACATGGTTGTGGTGGGGTCTTGGTTGGGATGGCAGAAAGACCATAGGCTTACTCTATATTTGACAGCTAATTACGATGTTGTCAGAAGAATTAGACTTTTTCTAAAAATTCAGTTGGACTCGGATTATATACTTGATTCATAGTCAATGAACAGGTTCTAAAACTGATGTGTTTATTTTGGAGCCAAGTTCCTCCATCACATTCAAGATCTGAATATACCAAAGGTGAAATTAGAACAGTTGCATTCTAAATACTATCATGGCAACTTTAAATGTTATTTAATGTGAGACTTTAATGCCAGAACTCATAGCTTCAGTGAGTTTTGGGTTAAAAAATGAATTTCTTCTCAAACAACTGAATTTGGTGCAGATTACATTGTTTTTTAATGATACTGAGAATTCTTGATATGTACAAATTGCACAAGAAATGAACATCAGATAGGAAATTAATACCACTTGGGAAAAACTGATAGGAATATGCAGAAATAATGATAGTATTATTTAAATGGAATATGTGGTTACAATATGAGTGCTGGTTCATTAACTTTGCAAAATACATCTCGTACAACTATTCTGTTGTTTCTAACAACACTCTGTAATATGGTAATAATTTTTTCACACATGAAGTTGACCCATTTTTTACTTTAGTCCCTTGCTAGTTAATAGTTTTAATTTTACAACAAAGCACATTTTACCTTTTGACAATAATACATGATCACAAATATTCAGATTGTAAGAAAATAGAAGTTACAATTTTATTAAAAGTATTGGTACCAGTAAAACTTAAGGAGATGGTAAAAAAGAATCAGGATGAACAGATTAGTAGTGTAGCAAAGAATCCATATATCAGAATGACATCAAGAATTTTTTCATCAATTTCATCATTAGTTAATGACACTGCTTCAAAATAGATAGTAGTAATCCAATTTGTAATACAGATACCAAATGATGGCTTGGAACTAAGTGCCAAAAGGTCTGCAGAAAATATCAACATCCTCAAAATATACATAGGAATAACCAAACACAAACCGGACAAATTTTATCCATCTTGCTTTGAGTTTACACATTTCAGTCTGTTTCTTATGTTTAATATCATTCAAGTTTTGCACACAGAGAGCATGTACTTCTTTTGGTAATACATCTGCATGATATGAAAGTTAGTCTCGTTATTCTTTTGTTGCCATAGTGGTTCTGCTAACTAGAGATCTACA
This sequence comes from Megalonaias nervosa, assembly GCA_016617855.1. NCBI lineage: Eukaryota > Metazoa > Mollusca > Bivalvia > Unionida > Unionidae > Megalonaias > Megalonaias nervosa. The sequence continues at coordinate 20,735 of JAECUM010067085.1, forward strand.
CACACTTAATTATGTTGTATGGGGATTCTCTGATGATCCCTATGAGCATTAATCTGTTTATTGTTTCTGAATTTAATATGATCCTCCTCTCTGTGTACGAATATTATTTTGTGCTGAGAACTCCTTTTCATTGTCTGCTGTCTAAAACGCATATGTATAACTAGCTTGAACAAGTTACTGTTCTTTATGGTTGTGCAATTTTCAACATCTCACAGGTATGGCCCCATGGGTATTCTCTCTTTGATATCTCTGTTCCAAAAGTTTTCACAACATGAACTCTACCAGAGATTCACTTCCTTGAATCAGTGCTTTGCTGCCTCTTATGCCATATTTTTTTCTCTTCCATAATGCTGTATTAGGGCTTTAAATCCAACATTCCCATAGTCTGCTTGTTCAGACATGGGTATCTTGAATAAATATAACCACAGATGCTCGACGCGAGCTTGATGTTAAGAAAAAAAAAACAATAATCTGAAGGAAAAAAGTCATACAGAGTGACAAAAATACCTCAGATTACCCCCATGACCCGTTCTGACATTGGACCCTCTCTATCATACTATATAAGCGACAAGGTCAGTAACTTCCAAATACTTTGTTCCACCCATGACCCTCGATTTCCTTCTGCTATTTCCGTCTTTAATGGCATACGACTATATTCTATGGTTTGTTTTACTCCTGAGATATTTTTCTATCCATCAAGCCATCATTGACTATTCTGCGTTGCACCAAACTGAAGTTATGGGCTACGAAACGTGCGAATTTTGTCTGAGTTGACAGTATTACGCTCAGGTGACAACCGGTGAAAAGAACTACATATACCGTGTTTGCGACTCTACGATACATCCCTTCTTCAATTACAGAACAGTGGTAGATGCAAAAGTGTTTACTTACCATTAACTCGATTCAACGTTAGGAATCCTGTTCCATGGAAGAATTAGACATTGTCTACTTCACTACACATACATCCCATACAAGCGACATCAGTTTGAAAAGATGTACACTACGCGGCACACACGTAAACGGAGAAATATGATTGGCTCAAAAGGTTATACTTTAATAACATCCATGCACCGTCACCGTTTCACGAAGTAAATATTTGTACCCCGGCAAAATTAGGTATTAACATGTTCTCATTCTGTTATAAATCATTAGCAGCAGGCAGGGTGAACAGACCACTTGTCTGAATCGTCATTTGTCTAAAACATAAGGTTCCTACGAAGGCTGAAAAAACAATGTCAATAACTCTAAACCAAAGCCTCTAACCGAGATTATTTCCATATAGTTAAAAACGAATAATAAATCGTTTGAGTTAGTTATTTTTGTTATTTTATTTTTGACTTTTTGTTTTTATTTTATAGTGCGTTTAGTTTACTCGCCGGGTCAATTAATTTTGGTTGTTTTTCACCCTGCCTGCTGCTATAATTAACCAAAGATTTTATCCAGACCTATACGATATCTGGATCTTGGGTCATGTAAATTTATTGTAATAAATCCGAACGGAACAGCTTGTGCCTTTGAAAAGAAGTTTTTAAACTTGATTATGTTCATATCCCCTGAACACCAAGTAAAATAAATATTTTGTAAGGTATAATTATCTACCCCATTAAACACGACTAAAATATTGCAATTATCTCTGATCACTTTTGGAATTTGTGTGTATCGCTGAGTAACATAAATCACGTCAGTATTTTTATGTCTACCTCGAGAAAATATCCGAGCTGGATTTGATTGTTTGTCCAGCATAACGTCATCGTATACTACGAGGTTATTAATAAATCCATCTAGATCATCTACAGATGGGGCTTCATCAATATCGGTAATAAAGTCAACAACATCATTGTCGTCTTTATTCAGCAATTTTGCATTTTCATTAAAATCTTTAAGTACTTCATAACACCGTTGATCATCTACAGATGGTGCTACCAAATATAATTTATCCCACATGAGCCATGGCATTATCAGATTAAGTAATAATTGTGTCTTACCAGATCCAGATGTGCCTATTATAATCATTCTGATAGAATTCGGTAGCGCTGGATGGTGCTTTACTGGTTCTTGTTTTCGTGTCGCAGAAAAGTCAATTATATCCATATAATAAATAACATGAGTCTATATTGTGTTCGATGTAGAGCATCTACACCCACTGCTGAATTAACAACGATAACAACGAAGAATAAACGACGTGCTCTGACAGGCAAATGTGTAAAATGTGGCACGAAGAAATACAAATTTGTCTCCATGACTAAGTCGGGAACAAAGACAGGTGGAGATATCGCCGCTTCATTAGGGAAATTACCAGGAACTCCATGGGCTAAATACCCCGGTGAGAAACATCTTCCTGGATATAATTATTGTGGTCCTGGAACTCGACTTGATATACGACTTGATGATCAAGATCAACCAAGACCAGGAGAGTATCCAATAAATAAGATTGATCAAGCGTGTCATGTTCATGACGTTGCGTATAAAAGTAAAGATTTACAACAACGGCATCTCGCAGATGTAAAATTAATTCATGCGTTAAATTCTATACCAAATAAATCTGTCAGAGAAAAACTCGCTAGTTTTCTAGTAAAATCTGCCATGAAAGGTAAAATAATGTTAGGGGCTGGTAATTAATTATATAACTATTATAATGGAGTCTGTTTATTATAGCCCAAGAGGATATTGGAGAGGCAGATCAGCGATTACTAAATTATCTGAAGCAGCAAAAGTCTCACGTTCTGTTGCTGCAGCGTGGTTAGCACGACAGGCGATATGGCAAATTTGTCTACCACCACCTAAAAAAATTCAGTACGCACAAATTGATGTCAGCGTCCCTAATGAAGTTCATCAAGCAGATATTTTATTTTTACCACATGACACCATTAAAATTGGTAGACGTCAATCACGCACGTACAAATACGCATTAACTGTCGTTGACGTTGCAAGTAGATATAAAGAAGCGGAACCATTATCAACAAAGACAGCATCTGAAGTTGCATCTGCGTTTGAACGAATTTATCAACGTGGTGGCCTACGATGGCCACAGCTATTACAGGTTGATCCTGGCAAAGAATTTCTTGGTGCGGTATTATCGTTGATGAAAAAACATAATGTTAAAATCAGACGAGGACATACTGAAATTCATCGTGATCAGGCAATCGTTGAACGATTTAATCGAACACTTGATGAGCGGTTATTTGGATATCAATATGCAAGGGAAATATCCACTGACTTTAAGTCCGGTGAGAGATCTCGTGAATGGGTTGCAAGGTTACCAAGTATGATAGCTGCATTAAATAATGAAATTACTCGTTCAACTTCCATGAAACCTTCTAATGAGATTACAAAAAAATATATACAAATGCAACGCCGTGAATCTTTCTCTCAACCAGTATTAGGTAATGTAACTGTAAGATATTTATATGAACCTGGTGAACTTGAAGGTGGTAAAAATAGAGCAACTGATCCTATCTGGAGCGTGACTACACATACAATTTCTAGCGTGGTTAGATCCACGGGTAGACCTGCAATCTACAGACTGGATTCGACGGCTCCTCAGCGTGGATTTGTGCGTGAACAATTACAAGTAATTCCTAAAGACACACAATTACCACCACATACAATTACATAACCAGAACCTCTACGTCGATTACATTCAAGACAGGTAAGCATCACATTATCACGTGTATGACCAAGATCACTATTAATTCTGTCTACGGTAAATTGTCTTGGATTATTATTCGAATATTGCCACAACATATTACAGTTACAGCTTGCACAATGATTATTCTGTCATTGTTTTAGTGTTGTAATAAATTCAGTATCAATATCAAAGTCACAATTATTTTTTTTTGTCACATTGCTTATAACTAGATAGTTTTTTTCTTTTTACATCATTGCTAACAGTTTGATCATTATTTTCTGTAAAATTCATAATAACCCTATGTAGTTGATATATTCTTCTGACTCGAGAAACTGCGAGATAAACTAAATTTGACCATTCGATCCGATCATCTATAATGCAGATATTTGTATC
>JAECUM010067086.1:0-14339 GCA_016617855.1 Megalonaias nervosa
TGTCATATCCATGGCGTGTATCGTGAAGCTGCACCCAACGCGTCAATGTACAGTTACGAATTAATCCGAACAAAATTTGAATTCCTGTTTAGCATTAAATTATGACGTCAGTACCCTCTTGGACAAGACTGTAACGAAAACAAGTTCCCCTAACTGCTTCTTAATGGAGTATACTCATATGATTATCAGGATGTTTTCGAGAAAGTTGACGAAATTAAGTTCCCCATTAGGATGCGTTGCTGTCAGAGGCAAGAGTAGAACTAGAACTGCTAAGCTAGAACTAAGGGCCCAAACTTGGACGGATATGACCTTTCTGTCCCAAACAATTACATTATCTACACCAATGAGCAAGAAGTTCCCCGAGTTGTTGTTGCAAAAGAACTACAAACACGATATGCATCTGGAATTATTGCACGAGCGACGCGAAGTTGTACTGATGGCAAATCCGGTCACAGAGGTATCTCGTTGCACCAAGGAAAATTTGACACCAGGCGATAGATATTCCCCAACGGAATCATCAGTTACGGGTACCAACACCTCGCGATTGTGAATCAACCTACGACTGTTATGCGTTAGCTCGTTAAAATAAATTCTTGTGTTAGTTCTAACGGGAACGGCTTGCGATTCCTCTCGGACAATGCTCTGCCTGTATCTGCTGCATTTCTACACATACTAGAACCCGATGAAGTGGGCGAAATGCGTCCACGCTAATTTTGGTAGGTATATCTGTGACAATGTTTGTTTAGCCAACCATCCCGAGCGGCCTTTTGGATGACCTTTACCGTGCTCATTTACTTTTGAAAGGCAGCTATGCATTTCCAATAACAGCGAGGACTGTTTATTGTTCTGTATAAACTTCACTCGGACTCTATGCTTTCTCTATTCATACTTGTCTATTATATCAATCTATTTTACCTCCATTTGCAATCTTTGCCTTCGTACTTCCTATGATGATCCATCGAACGGGTTTTTGTTCGAGCGCAGAACTGGTCACATTCAAGTCATGGATGAGATCTATATTAGCACGTTGACGCGCACAGGTATCATGTTATACCTCATAAGAAAATCATTTAGGTAACATGCTGCATCGAAGCGAATTATAGGTGATTTCCTGAGATATGGTTGGTTGAATTGTATGTCCAGCATTGTTCCAAGCCCGCAATAATTGTATCCATGAATATGTTTAACTCCAGTGTATTTATTCCATATTGTCTCCATTAGCTTAATGCCGCTACGACATCACGCCAAAATTTCTTAAAATCTTGTTTCTCCGCAGAGGTTCTCCCAAAAGTGAACTTGCTGTCTTATTGACCAGGTTGGATCTGGAAAAATCACAAACTTTTGTTAATCTAATTATGAGATTTTTAACGTTGGAACGGTTGTAAATAATTACGCTGCCTGGCACCTGTTGGAAAAGCGCGTAGACGTTGACTCTGTATCTGTATATTAGGGATCAACCAGATATTTAAATATAATGACAGTCGCAGATGTACTTGTGCGTGTTGTTAACGCGAGTAACCTCTTTTATATGATATATTACGTAACTGACCTTGGTGACGTTGTCCAGCAATTGTTTTATGATCGTTAATGGTTTGATCTCACGCTTTGCATCAATAGCTAAACAAGTTTGACAATGACATTCCTAATTCTTTAAATTGAAGATAATGAGATTTCAGCATTATTCATACCCAGCTAGAGTCCCTGATCAACAAAAAATAGAATTTAGAAGAAAATAGTATTAGAAGTACAGGACACGTTTTTATTCTTCTGTGTGATGTTTTCCTGGAAATTGAACAAAAGTTTATACAAGATGCCGCCGCAGGTAACGATTATCCTGCCAATTCCACTGTACGAATTTGTCAACAATGGTATCACGCGTTGTTTAAAACCACACCAGAATGCATCGATAAAAAGGAAATTAAAATTGCAACTACGATCCCCGAATTCGACAAATACAGTGGTGAATACGCAAAATCTGTTTGTCCAACTTTGATGCTGGACAAGGAGAGATCCAATAGTATTGATCATAAAAGAAATATAATTATGCGACCTGAAATCGTTGCAAGTGCTACGTAGATGTAGGTGATATGATCATCTCCACCATTCCGGTTTTTTTTAACTTTTGATTTCTAAGGCGTCAGCTTCAACTTTCAGGAGGCTCATTAAGATTGTTTTGCAATTCCTTCAGTCATATATTTGGGATTTTGCAGGGATGTCAGCAAGGATACTTTTGAAGACCAAATATACATTCACGTTTCTTGCTAAGGACAACGTCAACTATGCAGTATGGCGCATAGGAGGTGCTGCTGACAAAGTTGTGTTATCGACATTATCATTGTAGATGAGTGTGCTAACCCGGTCACTGGCCCCAGAAGACCCTTTGTGAAATATGGAACCAGGTCAACACTCATTTCTGGTTCATACCACAGACTCACACCCGTTACCTCATATTTAGACAGTTTCCATGGCAGATAAATACCCAATTTAGCGTTTCAAAGTGCAGATCGAGGTAATATTCAAACACAGAGTAAAATATTATTTGGTATGTTAAAAGTGTCTGAATTTTCTCTTCTATTAAATGTCTATCAGGAACCCTTCGAAGAATATTTGTTTAACCTGAAGTCGTGTCCGACGTGCATATCACAATCGTACCTAGATTGGCATCAAAACAATGATGACACGGGAAATGGTCAAATTGCTTTCCATTCTCTTGGACATGGTTTTGATATACCCAAAGCCTCGTATTTTAAAGGTACACGCGTCCTGATCATACTTGCCAATCTTAACCAGAATTAAGGGACACTGAAGTATATTGATAATGACAACTGAACTGAAGCATCTTGGCTTCATATTAATTTGACGTATTGACCGACCGGGCCATGTTACCGCAGAACGTGTAACATTTATCAAACCAGCATCATTAGTCACTAGTGATGAAATTCAGTTCGAAGGACTCAGAATTTATTCATATGGATACTTAGTCATCTCTGGCGTTCGAGTTTAATATTAGATGAATCCTTACAAACAAGCGATGAATTCTGATAGCGGTGACGTTGTCCTGGATCTGGTGACCTGCGATGTGAACTTTGATAGCAATTTTATTCCAAAATTATGGCATTAAAAGACCATAGTACAGACGGAAATATAATTTTGTTAAAGGTTAAATATAAACCAACAGTTCGGACTACCCTAATGTATCCGTACAGATCGAAATCAGTTTGGAATCCTTACATTAACACGTGAAAACACTCGGTTTATGCCTACATTGCCAGGTATGACAGCGCTCGGGGATTTCATCTACAACGATAAAGTCCCGTTTGCATTCTTTGTTGATTACGTTGCACCAAAGAGAACCATCGTTTAAGATTCTAAGCACGGATTCAATCAATATGTTTCTATATGAAAGCGGTACTATGACAGCTGCACCAGTTAAGAAGATTAATTGGTTAGCAGTGCGTGTCCGTCTTGCATCTAATGAAGGCCAGCCTATTGCGCAATACTTCGGGATCACATTAATACAGCTGTGATCGATCTTCAATATTATCTGACGTGAGAAAGTAATCGAATGGGAACAACAACTGCACTATGAAATAACCACATTGCTCATAAAATATAAAGGCTTGGCTGGTGTTAGAAGATATTTGTGGAATCAATGCCGCAACCACCGTTAGTCTTGGTGTTACGGTAATTGTGACCACAGCAAACATTATAGGCATGCTATTACATGACGCGTGAACACATGTGGATTTGTCAGATTTGTTGTCGGGGCTATATTGACAAAAAAGGTTGTTGCTGATGGTGCTGATGAACTAATTTCATTAGAGCTGCATGCATCAACAGGTGTTTAAAAGGACTTCGCCACTCAATGTTTATTCAGAATAAACAAAAGTTAGCCGGGTTCGAAATTGTGTTGGTGGAAATGGCAAACCATGTTGGAATTATTGTTTATTGCCCCATAGTTAATTCACTAGTAAGTGAAGATCACCGTAAAATTATTAAGTAGAGGGCATTAAAGGAGTTAGTCTGTCTCGGGTACCAAAATATAAATACCTGATTGTGATACTACTAAAATTATATGACGTTCGTTTACAAAATGCACTCTTTAAATTGATCAAAAATATGTTTATGGTGATATGCCCAGATATTTGATTAGCATTTAAAGAAAGTGATCAACGTCGCAATTAGTGTCAACAATTTACATAATTTACATTTGTTTTACCAACGAACTGACCAAACACCATAATAGGAACTAAATGACTAGTACGTGTATGTGCTTGTTTTGAAGAAATTATAGCTACTTTACAGAAATAAAACTTATCATTAGTACCTACACTACTTAAATATTCTTTATATTTACCACTTCTCTGCAGTTCAACACCTAAAGACTTATGTTAATATGGTTCTTTTCATGCAAAATTAAAATGGTCACGTTTTACTTGGTCAGTTTAATTTGAAAGTTATCATCATCATTATCATCAGTAACAGTAGTAGTCAATTACTTCATTACTATTATTGTTATTATTATTATTATTATTATTATTATTATTATTATTATTATTATTATTATTATTTCAGGAAGACAATTGATGCGCCCATAATTTCGGATTTTTCTGTCTTGGCTCCAGCATTGGAGCAAGGTCGCGTGCAAACTGTGGCGCTGTTGTATGCTTTCCATTTTGTAGGCTCTGAAGATATTACACTGAATTGCACCGTGTTTGCTTGCCGACGTGATGACTCTCAGTGCGAGGTAAAATAGCATATGTTAACAAAATGTTAGGTTTCATTGCTTCGCAATGAAAACAGTGGAAATTACTATAAGACAACAACAACAATAGCAGAACAAGAATAATAATCTTAAAAGGCGTTCCTCTTCCACATCACCGAAAATAACTATCATTCCCGCAGTTTCGTAAATTTACTGTTATCTGTCTGTTATATATTTGTCTATCTGCACATGTTTGTATAATGTCGTTGAACTCGTACATCCTTCATGCTAGGAAATCGATACTTGGTTCCATGATAGTACTAAACTATTATTTTCTACCAGTTTTGGATGTTTAATTTTCCCTTCGTTAACGTAATAATATCGAGATCCCATCGTATAACATTTGCAATTTCAGTGCATATAAGTGCTGAACCCGTGTGTGAACAATATCTGACTCGGGAAACATGTAAATCCACAATTGTTTGTTCATCTCAGTGTCCAGCAGATAACTCATGGATAAGATATTTCATGTTACTGATATCCGCAATCTATAGTAAATTTCCGAGGGATCTAGAACCTGCATCATACGTGGAATCTATTGAGGGTTTGTTTTCACCAGAAATATATTAATCCATTTAATCGGCAGGAAAATAAATAAATACAGGCATATGTATGTTAGACTTAACCTTCAAGTATTTATATTTGGATCTGATGTGTTGCCTTTAGTGGATATGAAAAGACACAGGCACATATGAAGCTGACAAGACTAAAAGAAAATAGGGAAAGGCTCAAACTTTTGGCCGAGGTTTACTTGCAAATCCAGTTTGCTGTGTGAGTATTGTTTCCGTTTTTCATATTTGAAGGCCACCATGCCTCACGATTTAAGAACCAAACGAGCCGTTAAGGAAGGCAATAGTACTAGAATGGATTATGTGCAGGCTGGAATCCGAGTAATTGATGAATACTACTACCCTACATCATCAGGACACGCTTTAAGTAAGTATTGATCATAATTAAGTAATATATAGTCTCAGTTCTAACTTAGATCTCTACAGAATTATCCCTGATAGTAAATTTCTAGTTGTTGGTGTAACAGAATTTGACCTGAATGGATGCTTGGATTAAATGACAACACAACACAATGTGATGAAATATGGAAGTTTATGAAATGAATTGATAAAAATGTATATATCCTCTACAACATATACATGGATTCTTTCATGCTCCAAGCACACGACTCATTCGATTACTTATCACAAACATTCACAAATGTGAAAATAAAAATGTGATTCATATATTAAAAAATGAAGGTAAGATTCATATCTCTTGTAATGAAAGTAAGATTCATATATTAATCTCATGTAATGAAAGTGACAATTGTTTTCGATTGAAACAACATCAATTGAAACTCTTATGTGATCAATGAATCAACATAACAATTGTGCCAAACACATGACTTGTGACGCAGTCATTTGTACAGCCCGTACAATTTATAACCACGTATGACTCAAATATTTGTAAAAACCTGATATACTCCCCCCACACACATAGCTAAAATAAAACCAAACTGGTCATAAGCTAAAATAAAACCAAACTGGTCATAATAACAGGTACGGAATTAAAATGTAAAGATACATGCTACTAAATTAAACTCTTAATGGCAACTTTCGAAAATGATCAAATCAAATTGCCTTATTCTGTGACAGTTCTACAGCGCAGGCCAGTGTCTGTTACATTAATGGTCTTTTATGAGGATAAAAGCTTCCATGTTTCGAACCTTTCGAATATAAGTAGAAATTTCGTTAAAAGTTTGTGACGGGTGCAGTTTCTTCATTGTAGCCTGTCTCACTGACTTTATTGAATTCAACAGTGTTGAAACGTAGTAGAGGTGCATTGTTATGTCTTTGGATATTCGTTACATTTCTTTGAAGAATAATTTCATCCGCAGCATGTGTTGTGACTAACTAATACGGTGCATCTCAGAAACGTGTTTTAATATGAAACACATTTTGGACTAGGAGATTTGTCAAGAATAAAGTGTACATAGAGGAAGAAAAATTCGTTTTGATCAATAGATGTACACGAGTTCTCTACAGACATTTTACAATATGAATGGAAACATATTGTGTACAAAAATATCAGGACATTATTTATATTTTCATTATCTTCTATGTATCTGTTTATTTGAAAATGTATATCTTTCGTTTGCTCTTTAATCTTATTTGTGGTAAAATAATTGGGTACAATACCACCTGCATAGAAACTAAAACTCTATACGGTAAGAACAAACTATAAGATGCCATTTTCAGAACGTGAATTTTCAGTCAAGTCTTACATCCGTTAAATGCTCAGTTAAAAGGAAATGTGACGAATGCAACTGACGCGCAATTACAAATAAAAGGGCTGGTTCTAGGGCTACATTTTAGGGGGTTCTTAGACGATGAGTATGTGGGATGCAAACCAACCGGTAACCAGGAAATAAAGCCTCTAAAAACGCCCGAATTTAAAGCGTTTCCAGGTAATAGCTCTAACCATTTAAATCTAAAGGAAACGTTAGCAAACGGTTCGGTTGTTTAGCGCTCATTTTTTAATAATAGAGACGTAGTATTGCCATGCTTCATTGCTTTACAAAAACTATTGCATTCAACTTATTTCGTATTTTTCAGATTTCTTACCAGGACACATCGTTCTTGCCGCATTGATGTACTTCCTCTTCTATTAATACTGTATGCTACACGTTGTGATCCTGAATTATATTAGGAGCATGAAAAAGAAAGAAATAACATTAATTCTTTGAGAACTGAATCAGACAATATACCTTGAACTGATCTTTGCAGTAATTAAGCCTTGATTTATTTTCAAGCAAATAAATATGATAATTATTTACTTATTTAGTATTAGAAAAGGACAGTGCAAAATACGATGTATTGACTGGGCTGAAATAAAACTAATCACTTTTCAATTACGTTTGAATTTTTACTATCGTCACTTACTTCTCTGATCATATTCCTTAAAATGAGCAACAATTTATGAATTTGTAGCTTTGTTCTGTAAAAAAGTAATTGTTCTTTAATGCTAAGGATTGTTTCTCTGAAGTTACATATGTTCTCAACACACATTACAACGTCAGCAGGATGTCACCAGATGCATGACTCCGTTTATACCTTGAGGTGGATAGATAGATCTTGGATTGATTATAACTTAGAGCATTCCTTTTCTATGACTATTGACAGCAATTATTTAGCTCTATTCATCTATCATCCATCCATCCATCTATTTTGGGTACATTGTAAGCATTTATGTGGCTCAATTCCCACAGACTACATAAAAAGTATGCAATATTTATATTTAGAAAACATAGAAAAATATTAGGCATCTCAATAACAGATTTAAATAGACTGTGCAAGTTTTCACTATTTCTTTCAAATCAAGCATGATTGTTTTCAGACATAGATAACCAGGTCAATCGTACTCTGTTTGAAAGACAGTCATTACTGTTGTCGAATGTATGCGCTTACATGCTCCCAGGCAGTGAAGAACAAAACTCGAAATAAACTGCTGTGGAATATATAACATGTCATACCACTTCTGGGTCAATCTTGAACTAAACCCAGAACACGGGTCTTGTATCACCTCTCATACGCCATATACGGTGAAACACTTAATGATAATTTCTATTCAGCATTGCAATTTTTACAACAAAGACTTGACTAAATGACATATAACACATACACAACACACACATATGTATACGAACTATTGATTATGCGAAGTGCACCAACAGACAATTCAGGTGCCTACATATGTGGTTTATGTTATACCGGAGGGCTATGGTGTCGTGGGTCATAAAGTTTGCGATCGGTGAATAAGTTGTTGTTGTTGTAGGGTTTAACGCCATTTTCCAGCACAAGATAGGCTATACATGGCGGCCAGTATAATTGGTGGAGGAAGAACCTGGAAAACCCCGGGAAGAACCACGACCCACGAGAAGCTTCTGGCAGGCTTTCTCACGTACCCACGTTAGCCGAGCCTGAGACTCGAACTCACGCAGACAGAGGCGAGATGGCAGTGATCCGTAGCGGTAAGCGCTTTAGACCACCAGGCCACTCGCGACCTCCGGTGAATAAGTAAATAAAAACAGTTTCCCTGAACATCTGATATATGTCTATTTCTTGTTCTTCGCTCTATATTAAAATGCATTTAATTTCCAATTTAAATCAGATGACTGCTGGAAGCCATTGATAAGCAGACACCACGTAGATTCGGTTCATGCGAAGGGTTTACTTAGATATCGTGGCAATACCGAAAAGTATATTTTGATGGCATACACTTGCCCTAATTTTGGGAACTTGGTGCATATGTTGCACAAAGTTTAAATCAGTTTTAAAATGGATGCTACTTCCATTGCACTCGTTCTGCCACATGTGCCGTCCAAAAGAAACATCAGACAGTAAAGAAATGCGTCTGTAAAAAGCTGAATCTGTAACCACCGGTAACGGAGGGAGTAGCGACGGGGTTGCCGATGAGAATGGAGACCAACATGAGCATGAAAGTAAATGTCGCGCTCAGACTGTTTAAACAGCACGCGGTTTTCCAATGAAAAGTAATAAATCGTGTATAACAAAGTTTTAAGGTCAAAACCCTTTCAATTTCGAAAGCCACCAGAAAACAACAACCGTCCGTATTTCACATTTTGACTCTTATTAACTAGCATAGAATCGATATGTTGACAAATACAGTAACGATGTGATCTGGATCTCCATAACATCATTTGCCATTACCAGACGACAAACTGGTTAACTGACTTGTTACAGTGATAGCGATTTTAAGAAGATATAGATTTTGTTTGGGAACATGGGTTACAGCCATTATTTGGTAACAGTGATATTCATGGGTATATTTTTTAAAATAGTGTACTGGTCAATGGTCCAAGGTTGACATTGTCGGGGTGGGAGTGGGAGACAAGCGCCCCACTCCTCCAGAAATGCCCCTTACGGTTTGCGTCTCTGATCGCCTCGGTTAACTAAAATCCAGCACCTGGCCTTTGCAAGTGGCTTAGCTTCTAAGTCGGGATGACCATGTTTCCACTAACAGGAGAAGGGGTGAAGGCGGGCCACTGGCGCCTTAAAACCAGTCGCATCGGGTAGGTGGGGCTCGTAAACCTTGGATGGTAGCTCATCTAAAAGAAGAAAAACTCTGATCCCAAACCTCCGCTGCCTTGCGGCTATACCCACTCATAGGAAACGCTAAGGGAGTAAACCCCGACAGAGAATCCGGAGGCGGAGTTACTAAGGCGGTCTCACATTGACGCCAGTGTCATTCCGGCAGCTCCTGAGACGCCATTGGTGCCAAGTTGTATCGGCATTCGACGTTCCCTTGGGGCCACCAGCGGCATAAAGAGAGGTGTCTGCTGCTTGGGCAACAGCTGATTCTCCATACTACCCTGCCCAGGCTTCGTAGCTCCACTGGAGAGGACACTCCAGTGTCTTCGTAAGGTGTCGGCACAACACGGGAAGCAGCAGTTTGCCGGTTCCAAGCAATACCTCGATTGGCGTAGAACTTGGTGCCAGGGGTTGCTTCCGACGGTGGTAGAGACCGCCATGTCTCATTGGACAGTTATCACCCACCTTAAGCTGGGCAGCCCCCAGTCAGTAAGGTGCTGTCCCGCCATGGCCTGCCTGCTTCACTGGGTGCGTGGAGCTTATAGAACCATCTCGACAAGCAGGCCACAAACTCCGCACCAGGCAAGACTGAAAGAAGAAACAAAGAAGACTCCAGCTCTTCGTTTCGCAAGATGGAACGTCAGGACCATGTGTCCTGGACTCAACGCTGATCTGTAGCAGATGGACGACGCACGGAATACTGCCGTCATTGACAGGGAACTCTCCCGACTAAACATCGACATTGCCTGCCTTCAGGAGACGCGACTGGCCGACAGCAGCACCATCAGGGAAGCCAACTACACCTACTTTGGGCAAGGAAAGTCCTCGGATGAACCTAGACAGCACGTTGTCGGCTTTGCTGTAAAGAACACGCTCGTCGCCTTCATTGAGCCTCCCTCATCAGGCACTGAGAGGATCCTTGCTCTCCGGCTGAGCAGCAGAGGAGGTGAACAGACCTTTTTGCTAGAGACCTTATTTACAAAAAAAAAAGGTTCCTACAAAGGCTGAAAACAAGGTCAATAACGTTAAACTGAAGCTTCTAACCGAGCATATTTCCATACGGTGGAAAACAGACCACAGCAACATCAAATCGTCTGGGTTAGCTCATTTTTTGTTACTCCATCGTTGACGTATTTTTTTCAAATTTTTATATGACTCGTTTACTCGCCGGGTCATTCAGTTTTGGTCGTTCACCTCCTCTGCTGCTGTAGTAATTAACCAAAGATTTTATCCAGACCTATATGATACCTGGATCTTGGGTCATGTAAATTTATCATAATGAATCCGAACGGAACAGCTTGTGCTTTTGAAAAGAAGTTTTTAAACTTAATCATGTCCATATCCCCTGAGCACCAAGTATAATAAATATTTTGTTAAGTATAATTACCTACTCCATTAAACACAACTAAAATATTGCAGTTGTCTCTGATCACTTTAGGTATTTGTGTATATCGCTGAGTAACATAAATCACATCAGTATTTTTGTGTCTGCCTCTGGAAAATATCCGAGCTGGATTTTATTGTTTGTCCAGCATCACATCATCATATACTACGAGGTTATTAATAAATCCATCTAGGTCATCTACAGATGGAGCTTCATCAATATCGGTGATAAAATCAATAATATCATTTCCGTCTTCGTCCAATAATTTTGCATTTTTATTAAAATCTTTAAGTACTTCATAACATCGTTGATCATCTTCCGATGGTGCTACTAAATATAATTTATTCCACTTGAGCCATCGCATTATCAGATTAAGTAATAATTGTGTCTTACCAGATCCAGATGGGCCTATTATAATCATTCTAATAGAATTTGGTAGTGCTGGATGGTGCCTTACTGGTTCTTGTTTTCGTGTCGCTGAGAAGTCAATTATATCCATATAATAAATAATATGAGTTAATATTCTGTTAAATGCAGAGCACCCCCCGATACCAGTGGATCGACAACGATAATAACAAAAAATAAAAGACGTGCAATTACAGGCAAATGTGTAAAGTGTGAAACAAAAAAATATAAATTTATTCCTCTTAACTTGTCAGTCAAAGTTGGAGATATCGCTGCTTCATTAGGGAAATTACCAGGAGCTCCATGGGCTAAATACCCTGGTGAGAAACATCTTCCTGGATATAATTATTGGGGTCCTGGAACTCGACTTGATATCCGACTTGATGATCAAGATCAACCGCGATCTGGAGAGTATCCAATAAATAAGATTGATCAAGCGTGTCATGTTCATGATGTTGCGTACAAAAGTAAAGATTTACAACAACGGCATCTCGCAGATGTAAAATTGATTCATGCGTTAAATTCTATACCCGATAAATCTCTCTGAGAAAAACTCGCTAGTTTTCTAATAAAAACTGCTATGAAAGATAAAATAATGCTAGGAGCTGGGTAATTAATTATATGGTTATTATAATGGAGTCCATTTATTATAGTCCAATAGGATATTGGAGAGGCAGAGCAGCGATTACTAAACTTGCTGAAGTAGCAAAAGTCTTACGTGCTGTTGCTGCAGCGTGGTTAGCATGACAGGCAATATGGCAAATTTATCTACCACCACCTAAAACAATTCAGTATGTACATTTTGATGTCAGCGTTCCTAATGAAGTTCATCAAGCAGATATTTTGTTTTTACCACATGATACTATTAAAACCGGTAGACGTCAATCACGCACATATAAATACGCGTTAACCGTCGTTGACGTTGCAAGTAGATATAAAGAAGCAGAACCACTGTCAACAAAGACAGCAACTGAAGTTGCATCTGCGTTTGAACGAATTTATCAACGAGGACCTTTGCGATGGCCACAGCTATTACAGGTTGATCCTGGTAAAGAATTTCTTGGTGCGGTATTATCGTTGATGAAAAAACATAGCGTTAAAATCAGACGAGGACACACTGAAATTCATCGTGATCAGGCAATCGTTGAACGATTTAATCAAACACTTGCTGAGCGGTTATTTGGATATCAATATGCAAAGGAAATATCCACTGACTTTAAGTCCGGGGAGAGATCTCGTGAATGGGTTGCAAGATTACAAAGTGTGATAGCTGCTTTGAATAATGAAATTACTCGTGTATCTTCTATGAAACCTGCTAATGCAATCACAAAGTAATATATACCCCGTAGCGATGGCTACGGACAATGACGTGAATCTTCTTATCAACCAGTACTAGGTAATGTGATTGTAAGATATTTATATGAACCTGGTGAAGTTGAAGGTGGTAAAAAAAGAGCAACTGATCCTATTTGGATTGTGACCACACATAAAATTTCTAACGTGGTTAGATCCACTGGTAGACCTGCAATTTACAGACTAGATTCAACTGCTCTTCAACGTGGATTTGTACGTGAACGATTACAAGTAATTCCTGAGGACACACAGCTACCACCACATTCACTTTTGTAAACTAACACCTCTACGTCGATTACATTCAAGACATGTCAGCATCACATTATCACGTGTATGACCATGATCACGATTAATTCTGTCTACGGTGAACTGTCTTGGATTATTACTCGAATATTTCCATAGCATATTACAGTTACAACTTGCACAATGATTGTTCTGTTGTTGTTTCAGTGTCATAATTTATTCAGTATCAATATCAAAATCGCGATTATTTTTTCATCACATTGCTTATAACCAAATAGTTTTTCTCTTATTACGTCATTGCTAGCAGTTTGATCATTATTTTCTGTAAAATTCATAATAACCCTGTGCAGCTGTGCATTCTTCTGACTCGAGATACTGCGAGATAAACTAAATTTGACCATTCGATTCTATCATCGACAATCCAGATATTTGTATCAGTAATAGTTAGTCCTTGTGACGAATGAATTGTTATAGCATATCCTAGTTTCCATGGAGTTTTATCCATGATCAACGCGCTCTCACAACATCAACATCAACCAAAACAATATCATTCAATATAAGATTTTGTTTTTCATTTTGGAATTTCAACTTCAATATTCTGTCGTCGAGTATCTGCTGGGCGAGAACACAATGGTAAAGGTAGATTTGAAAATTTTTCTTCATATAACAGAAATAATTTCTCTTGCAGTTCATCACGAACTATTTTTCTGCTCGCAACTTTTAAATCATTTGGTCTCCATAAATTCCAAACATCATTCACAGGAGTTTCTGGAATTACTTTACGCATTATCTCACATTGTATTCTATCTGGTTGTAGTCTGATTAATCTTTTAAATTCTTTCAGAGGTTCATCAATAGCTCTATGATCGTCATTTATTTCTACGTAATAATCCACAAATGATTTTAACCATTCATGCGGAGATTGACCGACGAACGGTGGTGGTTGACCATGATCGCCACACATTATCACAGCGGTATTTTTAGTCAAGAACCATTCAAGGAATATTTTTAATATTTCTAACGGTACCGTGTCTATCTCGTCCCAGATAATATACTTAGGTATATATTTCTCACCCATTCGCTCAGG
>JAECUM010067094.1:0-16518 GCA_016617855.1 Megalonaias nervosa
AGACTATGATATGAAAAATTCAATAACCTTAAATTTCTGAATGCTCATGATCAAACCTATATTTCTCAGTATAGATACATCATTGATGACAGGTTCTGTGTACAGAATACCATATGGGTCGCGGCATTTTCTGGATCTACCTGTGTTTGAAACATATGCTTCAATTCCGCTTCAAAGTGTCAGGTGCTACAAATAACCATGACTCACTCTATAATGAGTGTACTCAAATTAAAATTAATTTTAAAAAAATCATTTCATATCGTATATTCTTTCCATCTTCAACATATTGTTGTTTCGAAACTAGAAGCTGATCGAAAACAGTTCATAAATGTGTCCATGTGTTCTTAAATTTGTTGTAATCATTGAAAACTTTTCCCATATTTTGATTTGTGCTTTACATATTTTGATTTATGGCTAGGTTTCAGTTGACACAGGCATGATAGGAGGTACCGTACACGTCATCCGGAAGTAGGTTAAGTAGCAAACTAATTAGAAAAATAAACACTGAAATAGCAACCAAACGACGATTAAAAAGAAAAGAAACAGAATAAGGTACGCACACTGAAATGAGAAAATGAAACACGCCAATCACTTCATCTAGGAACGGTGTACATGCAATAGTCTGTTTCCTTATGTTAAAGAAAAAAAAAAAAAAGAGTACATTTTTTTAAGAAACGGTATAGCAGTCAGAAGTTCAATTTTCTTTGCATATATGCAACGACTGTGACCTAGGATATATATACAAAACTGGTCGAGAAAATATGCTGTTCAGAACATGCAAGTGATTTAATTACGCATTTAACAGACATTTATTTAAACTAATTTTACTTTTTCTCTACAGTGTGTGTGTGTGTGTGTGTGTGTGTGTGTGTGAGAGAGAGAGAGAGAGAGAGAGAGAGAGAGAGAGAGATTTGTTAAACGTTTAACATCAGTATAGTTCTATCACAGAACAATATACCACAGATTAGTGTAGTAGTGATGGGAAGGAGATTGCCGGACCACAAGGTAGTGTTTTTTTTAAAGTGCGTGTGTGTATGTGCGTTTGATTTGGATTTTCAACGTAGCTTTAACACTTTTTCAGTCATATCGCTACGATGTCTGCAGTGTGGCAGTTTATGGTGATGTCTAGGACTGGGCATCACGTGCCACCCAGTGACGTTATTCTGACACCAGGCCGACGAGTTCTAACACTGACGTCATAATGCTCAGAGCCTGGCAAGGCAGCTGCTAGCTCCATTGTTTTATAAGTCTTTGCTACGACTCGGCCGGGGTTCGAACCCGCGACTTCCCCCATCCGAGGCGGACGCACTAACCACTTAGGCCACTGAAGCAGTCGTCATCAAGTAGAAAAAGTTGGGTTGTGTACTTAGACCATTTTGCTAGGACAGAAAGCAGGTTATCAATATTACCACGAAATCGCAAAGATTGATAAAAAATACTGCCTCTTCTTTTTGCCGCGTGACCAAGGTCGCTTGTAAACTTTATTCAGGTCAATAGTTGGAAAGATAATCAAATCAAAAGTGGCTCTTAAAGTCCGTTTCGAGAAGATGATAAACGAAAACACTTTTGCCAAAGATGAGGCGGCCAACAATCATGGTTCAGTGTAGAGGCAAGTTTTCACAGATTTGTTCTCCACCCCACTATTGTAGTTGTTGTCAGCATTCTGCCTGTTGCAGGGCAGTAGATTGCTGATACAAATTAACTATTTTTGTATATCGAGCAGCACATTCATGGCGATAAACACAAAGATGTTAAACACACCTGCTGCCAGGTCCGTTTCTTTACAGCGTGACCTGTCCTCTACCCCTTATTCCCATTTTTCTACATCGTACCGATTCGTGGAGCGTGTGGTCTTCCGAGGTCCTTATCTCGAGAACCAGGGCGAATTTGTGTTGATAAAATTCACCGACATCTAACTCCCGCAGCTTTATGTATTTAATGCACTCCCTCGCATTACCTTCTGGGATAGATTTGATTTGGGACTCCCTGGATTGTCACCGACACCTGATCTCTCTTCTGTAGTCGGTAACCGTCAGAGGACCAACTAGTACAGTGGCATGTGGTCATTGAGCGGCCCGAATCGAAAAGCATATAATAACTTGTTTCGAAAAACGGCTGCATTAGTCGCATCGGGTTCAGTGGTGGGAACCTTTCTTATCGATACGACATCCTTTCTGTGTTGTTGGAGTTCACCCGCTTTCAGTATGCGATCATAGATGCTGCTGTGTTGGGGTTGGGATTAGAATTAGGTAACCCTACACCTAATCCTAAGCTACTGTGTTGTCGACTGACTTTGAAATGCAAAGATGCTTTTGATATTGTTACACTTCCATGACAAGAAGGAACCTCAGAATTTTCAACACCATTATGGCTGCATCCGCCGTTCTCCGAGTGATTAATGAAAAGTCAAATCGTCAAACCTGTAGGCGCTGTATTCGTCATCCCTTTAACACGTCGATTGCTGACCCAAGCGGCTCTGACAAAACAGAATTTTTCAAGCGTTTGATTGAACACAAAACATTTGTTCATTCTCCCTCCACTACGTATCGCGTGGTGTTGCAAAGAGTAACAGTCTGCTTATATGATGTAACAAGAAAGTCAAGGTGAATCATTATCGTTTGAAAAAGGCATTCCTCGCAAAGAATATGAGATCGTGGCTGACATTAGTATAACACATCTTGTCATCTTCGATGATATGTTAGGAGAATACGAAGAAGAAATTAAACTTTGGTTTACACGAAAATGATATACTCGTAATGCCAGTAATATCTACATTACTCAAAATTTGTTTTAACAAAATAAAGCGCAGACAACAGCAGTCTCAAAGAACAGTATGTGGTTTTGTTTAAAAGTCCAAGGGATAAATCTCAAACTCGAGTGTTAGCCAAACAGTTAGGAAAACGTTGACTGAACTGTGCGTACAACGATACCACTGTCTCGCCACATGGTTATTTACTTATCGATTTAAAACCTACTATTCACTACTATTTGAAATTTCGCACAAACTTGGTGTGAAGAAGGAGTTCCAGTCATCTGCACGTCTACCTAGAAAGAAAAAAAACCTACAAAAACATAATTCACTTCTTTCCTTTCTAACAGTATTCAAAACGAAAATAATTTACATGCTACATAAAGTATATAAAGTAACTTTGTCACAACTCATTCATCCAAGAATCACTACGCAAATAAAAACAAAACCAAACAATTTAAACCAGGTGAAGTGAGTCTTTAGGAGGTAGCATTATTCGTTCCCTTTCAAAATGGGATCCTAATACCGAAATTAAATAAATCAAAACCCCTAAAAGACTGCAGACCAAAAAGAAGAATGTTGGCGATACTGCAAGCTCACACTGTGATAAAAACAAGACGAAAAGCTAAAAGAAAAGTCCCAAGATAGAAAAGAACATCTCCTGCATCTGCCACTAGAACGTGCATGTATTCAGGAAAACCTCGATCGGTAACAGTTTCTCCAACCTCATCTTCTTCAGTCACGATGACTCCTGCAAAACTTGATTTAAGACCAGCATTTCACAAGTTTTAAAGGACCTTCTACTTTTCTGGCGACGTCTTGTTCTCCTAGTCTTGCTGCTGCTGCTCTATTCAAAACAGTGGTGGAGCACCTGGGAGGAATAGCAATCTAAAGACAACATTGGTATGTTAGGAAGTTTGCAAGAAGCATTCCTAGGGTAGGTGGTTCTTATCAGGGCTACCATGTATAGCATCGTGTACTGAAAAAGGCGTTAAATCCACAATAACATCAACAAATCAGTGAGACAAAAGTACAAGACAGCATACATGTTACAAAGTTTACTGGATTTGTCCAAACAAGGACTGGCAAGATTTTAGTCCGTTGAGAACAACGATCAGAACCTTAAGACCCGTTGATGCGACGTCCTGACAATCGGTTCACTCCGTTTTTCCCTCATGAAATAAATAAGTCACCAATTTCAAACCCTCGCCCATTGGAATCATATTCTAGAACAGGACAGAGAAAACAACCGGAATCCCTCCTCGTTTAGCCTTGTTTAGCCTCGTTTAGCCAAACATTCTCGTGCTTTGTCAGTATGTATAAAATCCAATGATCCTATATGACAGCATATCATTCAAAAGGTGTCCAAAGAAATCACCAATACCATGTGTGAATGTTGTTTGAACGTTACGAACGGAACGGTGCTTTGGCCACGATACCGACACAGCGATGAGGTAAAATCCTAATGGTGAAAATGAGTATACCCATGAAAAGATGCTTATATCACCATTGCAAAAAGAGGCTGCTCCTTTGCTAGGATCGATTACTGGACCTCTTTTATGAGGAGTGTTGACATATGGAAAAAAAAAAAGATTTAAAAAAATACACACCATTTTGGAAAGGCATCACCCTTCTGTCTTATGGAAGGACGGAACCTAGCATTAGTTTCATCGTTGGTGCGAGCAACGGACACCCCATTACATCCAAATCCTAATTTCAATTAGATTCCACAATAAGAAGAAGAATGATTTACAATCGTTGATGGATCGAAACGTTTTGTCAGTAACAGGAGAATAGCAAAAGTATGTATAATTATTATTTAACCAGAAAATTTTCGAAGACACATACACAAACAAACCAAATTCAAAAGCAACAAAGACGATGACAAAAACAGCCACAGAGATGGAAAAAGTCGAAAACCAAACAAAAAAGTGTCTGTTTCTAATATTATGGCGGTCTCCTTATTGATGACTTCCACTATCTCAAGACGAGAACAAAACTAAGTCTTGGGTCAAAATGATTATATAAACACCCTCTTCAGGAGAGGAAGAAAGAAAGAAGGGGAGACAGATGTGGAAAAACGAAATCAAGAAAAATGTAGCCTAAGAATCGGTGACTACCCCAACTCCTGCTGCTCGTCGGACACGTCACGCATCGTCTCAATTGAAACAAATACCACACAAACGAACTAAGAGCAGTACCAAACAGTGAGTGACATATTGGGAAGCAACAATAAAAGAGCAAACCCCATGGATACCCTTGTAGACAGCACTTACTACAATACTGCTCATGCTGCTAGTTACAGAGGAATTCAAACTAAACTCAAACGTTTACGTCTGCAAGATGTGCAACAATGATTACAGGAACAATCGACATATATGTTATACAAACCGTTCAGCCAAAAGCGTCCAGACGTCAAATGAAAGTAGCAGGCATTAATTATCAGTGTTACTGAGATTTAGTTGTCTCACATTTGGCAGCGTACAATCGAGATTACAAATATTTGTTTTGTGTCATTAACGTGTTTTTAAAGTTAGCTTGGGTGGTTCCTTTGACTTAAAAACACGTTCAAAGTTAGTGCAAGCTCTGAAACTAGTTTGAACCAAAGGGTCGACATTTCTGTACGATAACAAACAGACCAGTGCACTGCATTTATGAACCAAAAGTTTCAGAAGAAGTGACACTTTGAAAACTTAATGATGTTGTTTGATTGATTGTTTGAAAGCCATACAAACAATAGACAATACTAATGCACCGGATATTGGGTTCACATAGGAAAAAGGAAAACTCACTTTTTGGTTATTTATCCAACTGGACGACGGAGTTGTTTCGTATCACTGGGAACAAGTGCGTGTCCGTGAACCTGCTGTCTAAACTTTAAAGATATGAAGTGTTAATAGGAACTTTTAAAATGTAAGATATACAACGAATGACTGAGAAAAAAGAGGACATGTGCGATATCGAAACCATTCTCGATCGAAGAACAAAAAAAATAAGAAAATGTCGACTTAAAACGGTGAAAGTTCGTTGAAAGGCAATCTGTCCAGTATCGATTCTTGGATTGCAACTTCACAAATCATCGACTATAAAAAGAATTTGCATTAAACACAGCAGTATCTCCTTCTCAGAGTTCCTCTCCCCACAAACTACAAAAACAACCATTGTGGGTGTTGCGTGGAGAACGTGCCCCTAAAAATCAAATCGTCCTTTTCTGCCAAATCTTTCTGGTTCATTGTGTCATCAGAGTAACAATTGGAAATTTGCTTTTGCAAAGAGATACACAATTGTGGTCTCTGTATTTCGGTGGTTGTATTCTTTATCGTCTTCCCAATCCACTGTTGAAATATACGGATACCAACAACAACTGTAGTCTCGCCGCCAACGTCAGTGAAACATCTTTCAGTCACAACACCAACCTTCGTTTGGAACATGTTGAAAAATCTTTCCCTTTCGACCACGACTGATTCCACGTAGACCAGAACAATCGAACTTTGCCTAACCTATCATATTTAACATAACCCAGTGACAGTTCAATCGATGATTTTCACAACAACATTCTTGTGTTGTTTCACTGCCTTATTACTTCAGCCCATACATTTGAATCACGAAATTCATTAGAAAGTAGGTTTGGTAGAAATCATTCATCCTACACAAGTTTGGAATGTTGTTGAAGATCAAACCACTTTTATCGTCGAAATCCTCAAAGAACAAGTTCAAGTACACATGGACAAGAATCATCCTGTCTATTAAAAAACCAAATTTATCATCACCAGGAAATTATTTTAGTACTCAACATCTTGTCTAAACGATTTTAGATATTCTCAATTTTGAGTTTGAGTTTGGCAAAGCATTGGAGAAAACTTAGCGAAGAATACTCATCAAGCACCATGCCATCTCTCATCATCTCAAATTGAATTGTCTGAGGCCAAAACGCTATCCAGCTCTTTTTCTTGCAGTTTGTTTGCTATTCTGTGCGGAATCGTGAACATAGTTCAAACCAAAGACATCAACATCAAAACCAGATCCTACAAGTATTTTCACTACCCTGTAAAATTGAACAACGATGTTTGTGTACTTGGATGTCGTCTAGAGGAAAACACTGCCACTCCTTGTGCTGAGACTCATTTCTTTGGAAGTGGATTCTGCCATACTTGGTTGCGACGAACGAGGAAACACGTGCCATGCCATGTTCACCGCGAATGTGCACAACCTCATTATCTTGCTGTCATTAACTCGTATTTGACAGTGTTAATATTAGTATAAAAGGAGATCCTGGACAAACTATTTTATTTTCGAAAGGAAAAGTCACATTATCGGAAAGTATCCTTATCTGTGGGAAAAAAAAGACAAATGAATACCTGGGATTATCATTAACTTCTGACTCACAGTTTCTACACAGTTCCGTGAAATCAGGTGGTGTGTGCTAAAGATGGACTTCCATATCGAAAGCCTCAAGATGGTCAAGCCTATATCTTTAAAAGAGACGTCGGTCAGGAGACTCCTCCCGCAGAGAGAATATATTATGAGAAGTAAACTTGACACTCAAAATCCTGGAAGCAAATAGTTGTACGGTAGAATTTGTGTTCGAAACCTCTCACATAGACATACCTGGACGCAAAAGGGCCAATAAAGAAGCCAAAAAATAAACTGATCGAGCCCAATATCCTGCAACTGGATTACAGCGTTCAGGACATCTACTGTACAACTGCAATCAAAATTGTTAACCAAAAGCAAAGTGAATGGAGCAACAGTACAAAAGGACGCAGATTGAACAAACTGCAAAATAAGTCAGCAGAAATATCAACGCCCCAAACCTGGTGAACCATCATGACATTAAAATCATTACAAGATTAAAAACTGGAAAAACCGTATTAGTCAGCAGCTGCGCAAGGGTCTTACCGAGTAATAGAGCAACTGGCATCAAATGCCCACAATGCACCGTCTCAGAATCTCTCCGACATGTTATTAACGATTGTCCAAACTATTTCGTAAAAAGAAAAATCTTCCAAGGAATACATAAATCACTCAAATCCACATTAACATACCAAGACTTCCTTCAACCAGCCGCTAAAAATATCGATTCAATATACAACAATATCGATTCAATATACAACAATATCGATTCAATATACAACAATATTACTCTTCTGCCATAGGGTAAAGAGGATAAATATAAACTCCATGCAGGACATCAAAATTCATAAACACAAATATATATGTACAAAACTTTAAAACATCACAAGACATATAAGTAAAATATGAGACAAATAAAAAAGGCTAAACCCTCAGGTCTGTACTAAGTGAGGGGAAGCTCAACCAGCTGTCGGAAAGGACATCGGAAGGGCCCCACTAGTCCAGGTGAGGTGAATCCCAAACCCTCTGTAACGTTGTCCGTCTTGGTAAAGAGGGATGGTTAATTATATATGGCTGTCGTTATCTAGCGGATGCCCTCCCTCGATTTTATTGCCCGGTGTGAGTGGATAAATAGAACATCAACAGAGAACTGAGCAAACTATTGAGAAGGTATAATACAATACGAGCCCCCTTTAGACAAGAAAATAACAATTTAATCAATAACAAAACTAATAGTGTCAGCTTCAATTCAAACAAGTTTACGTTAACAGAATTTCAACATCAGTGTTCTATTATGAATTCATTTCATCATGGTAACGAGTTTTGAAAAGAGCACAATGTCCACGCCTGATTTGCATCACCTAGCGTCGCTTCCTGTCTTTGTCTCCGTGTATCACACGTCTTCCCACCTTCGCGTGTATACGTTGATCTTCTTGATCTTTCTATTCTGAACGCTTCATCTCTTTCCGGGCTTCCGTCTTCGGACTGTCCCAGACTGTCCAGAGAGCTGTTTTCCTGAATGACAAGATTGCCACTAAATCTCTGTATGTATCACCTTCTATACGTATATAAAATTCTCTCACTTTCCTTACTCAGAAAGTATAAACTAGCTATCCAAACACTGCATAAATTCTGACATAAGGTGACCTTAACGATTAATTGTTTTTACAGATTTAGACTGTATTTTGAGCAAGGTACAATCGTTATCTCTAGTTACAAACGACCCCTGTAATATACATCCAAGTCTGACCTAATTCGATAGATCATTACCCTCGCTTCACAGCGACTGACCACCAATTAACATGTGAGCGGTGCATATAAACATTCCCGTATCTCTCTGCATACGCTACCACATGACTCCTTAGACATCCAACCTAGTCAGTTCCACTCAATAAGATACATGCTCGATTACTATTGCATAAGATTCACTAACTTCTAGCTCAGAGCAATCCCTATCCTATAAGATTATTTAAGAATTGCAAAATCAGATATAAATATGCAATTATTGTTAACTCACAATAATCAGTATCGTCCTAACAGACAAAGGAAATTAATTCATATAACCCTACGAAATCCTACATATCTGAAAATTTGGATCGCATGCAATCAGTCCGTTCTGTCAATGAACTAGTAACTGTAAAATTAAAGAAATAAATTGCATAAACGACTCCAGCATATCAACAGATTTCCATGAAATCGAATAAACGATACATAGTATGGATCCTAGTCATATCAAACACATGTGCATAAACAAGACAAGTAAAATAGAAAATTACATGGAAAATTAAAATTGTGCACCTTAATGCTGTTCTTTTCAGAAATTGTGCGTCCTAGCACTAAAGCCTGTCTTTTCTTACAAGACAGCCACCTGGTCCCCTTACTTGTTATAACGAGGAAAGCACTATTCTTTTTGTTTTTCCCCGGAGTCAATGGAGCCTTGTCCTCTCGCAGGAAATCTCGGACTAAAGACATTCAACCAAGGTCGTTACTTTAAATTCAACATTACTTCCAAGGTGTACGCCTTAATTTAAACGAACCAATCGTAACCAGCAGTTCCTAATTTTTCCCCAAGATAATTATTTCTTTCGTCAGATTTTGACAGCCTAGAATCTGAGAAATACGATGCATACCAACTTCCATTTGAAAATGACTATTTGTCATCGGGGTTCCCATCAGGCGGTTTTGGTCGGCAACTTTAATGTGTACTTTCCCAGGACAGCGTTGCGATACCTGTGGTCAATTCTAAAATGAGCCGTAGATGCTGGCCTTTCAAGTTTAACAACTGACATGGAAAAAAGGTCGAAGTGACCCTTCACAAAGACCTTGCTGGCTTGACTGTAATAAAATTTTAATGCACAATGTATTGAATTTTAAGGTTCAGTACTGATTCAAAATTCAACACATTACACCCTCTAAGATGGACTAACATGGATATGTCTCAACAAAAGAAAAAAAAATCAAGGTCAGAATCAGCAACACATTTAGAACAACAGTGAACTGCAGAATAAGCAACTTATTAACCCCAAACCTCCTCCCCGTAACACGATTAGAAATTATCACTGATAAACCCCACTAAAACCAAATATAGTAAATCTATGCTAAGGGATAACCATGGCAGAAGCCACTTAAAAAATGATTGGTTTCCTCTATTCGTCTTAACTCTTTTCTCCATTAACAAATGACATCGAGGCATCCTAATTTATTAAAGAAAGTAGATTGAATACAATACGAGGCTCTAGTTCTGTGCACCGGTGTGCTCAATAGCACCTCTGGGGAAGAACTTCAAATCCTATCAAGGGAATCACCCCTCAGGCGAAGACGAGAAGAATTACTGCTGATTTACACATTGATTAAATCCATTACATATTATAACCCTACGACGACTGTTATCGAGAGATGAAATAAGCCCTAGTCCCAAACGTACTGGTGAGGTTGTTGGGTGGGGTGGGGTGGGGTGGGGTGGGGAATCTTCAAAGAGAATTAAAAATCAATTATATATATGCAGAAATGACCCCTACCCCTGCAACATTACAAAAATAAACATAAATGCTCTAAAGCATGGGACAAAGAAAGACCAACCACTGGAAATAATACTATTGGAGATAGATGGTAGAAATCAGGGATATATCGCGATCTGTATTGATGATTCTAAATCTCTAATAAAAAACGAACAGTAGGAGCTGTGGTGATTCCGATCGAGAGCATGACGATGGGGGCGAGATTACACGATAACTGCTCAATTTATAGGGTTGAATTCTGGGAAATAAATCAAGCAATTATATGGATTAATAAAAAAAGACCACAAATGCAGCTATAATTAGAGACGCCCTCAGCGTGCCGCATTCCCTGGAATCGGGTTACTCTTCTAGCAGAGAAAATATGTAAAAGAAGAAGTCAGCCGGATACTCAAAATTCTGGACCAAAATATTTCTACTGTAGCATTCATATGGGTGCCATCCCACATTGACGTACATGGGAACGATAGGGCCGATAAAGAAGCCAAAAAACTTAAATGAGCTGAGCGATCCCAGCACTCAACAACTGGCTTACAGCGTACAGCAAATCTATAGTATTCGGATAAAAATATATAACAAATGGCAGGGGGAATGGGACAATAGTCCAAAAGGACGCATACTTATTAACCTATAACCTGACTGGATTAAATCAAAACCTACACTACAACCCAGTATAAAAGTGAAAAGCGCGGACTTTTTTGCTCCCTCTCCTCCTTTGTCACTTCCGGACATAATATATGCGATACATACGTTAAAGTGTCGAATGGGCACCTATTATCCATCGGCGGGAAATTAAGTTGTACTCGGTGCGTACATCAACTGTTCGTACATGGGATAATAGCCGCACGCGGCATGAATCCAATATAAGTAAGAAAGTAACAGTCTTGTCACCCATCGCTGAGTTGTCAGCGATAAACTTGGCATCTAAATGAAATTGAATGTAACCGTTGCGCACATGCGCACCATAAGCAAATTATTGTGCAGAATAGAAGGGACATAGATCACATATTTAAAGATGGCAGATTATCTAGTTGACGCGGTGTTAAAAGAAGAAGAAAAAATAAACAACCTAAAACTTGAAAACCCCTTCTACCCCAGTGTCATTCTGTTTTTGGGTGTGTGTATTGTGTATGTATAAACACTACTTAATCCATTTCTAATGTTAATCCTATATGAATATTATAAAGAATAGTTTCTTTTTGGTCGACGCGAGTTGTTTTAACTGGCATTATGTACTAGGGATGTTCTACTTCAAATCCGAACATCTAATTTGGAACGCATATGAAACGGTACGTTCGCCAAGTTGCCAGGCAAGAAATTAACCCTCAAACGCATTAACTGAAAGAAACAATGCACTAAAAATTAAAAAGCAAATCTCATTAGTCCAGGCGAGATGAGGAGAAAACAATCCAGCGAAGAGGGGAACGAGGATCGGGTTATTAGGAACTAGCAGCGCAAATGCGTACAGGCCTGCCTTTGGTGGGTAAAGACACCTCCTCGACCCATTAATTGTACTGTTATAATATACTAAATTATGTCATTATCGTAAACAAAACAAAACAAACAAAAACATCATAAAAAAATAATTATACTTGATTAAAAATATATACATAACGAATTAACTAACTATAAGACTAAAAAAGTCAAAACAAATCAACTATGCCTAACTCAGAATACTAACGTTTTCTCTTCTTTAATCTATCCACTACATAATTCTTACTTGGGGTTTTAAAAAAAAGTGGTACAAAAGAATAGATATAAAATTAACAATACAAACTCAAAACTTACAAAACCTTAACTGCATATAATGTGTCTCCAAGTCCAAGCCATCAGGCAGAGCCACACAAGGTGGCAAATAGTGATAAACAAACATTAAACAACGTTCCTTAGTACTATAGGAACTGGCCTACACCCATCCTAACAATAACATGGAAGAAGAACCCAGACCATCGGTCCCAGCTGCACAAGGCTGCAACAATTGGCAGAGATAATAACTCAGTATAAGTAGCTTATAGTACTCAACTAGATCAATATAAGCTGATCAAAACCCTAGACCACCAGGCCCCCTACACAAAGCAGAACAAAATACAAATAAAATAATCTTACGAAACATTGATTCCGCTAGGTTAGATGACCCAAAACTAAACGCCCCACCCAAAAAAATATTTATAAAATCGGCAGCAGGATGACACATTTAAATTTTAGACAATTGGTATTAAAGATAAGAACCCAGGATCAAGGAGTGCCTTCGTGTGGTGTAGAAGCGATTGTCCTGCCCCCTTTTCCTTCGGGTCACGACCAAACATAGCAACAGACCGTATTCAGTGACGTCAGAATTTCATGTGCACGCATTAGCTCGTCGCCATATTAGATTAAAAGCGGAGCGACAGTTGTGGTTGCTGATCAGACGTAGAGTATATAACAATGTCGAAGCCAGTGAAAATCAAAGAAAATCAGAGATATATCGACACTTTAGTCAGTACATCAAAGCAAAGATATTTAAGTAAATGCCGGCTGATAGATAGTTTAGATCCCTATCAAATACCAAAGTCAGAGTGGAGTTCTACGGAGGTCTTATTCCCATGCATTCGGTACCCAGATATAGTAAATTATCTGATTTACGCTAAGAGCACCTATACCTTAGAGGAAATGAAAGCCTGGAAAAGCCTTGACGCATACAATCTACTTCTGGATGGGTTAGAGAAGTTGCTGTGTGCGTGAAAAATGGATACCACGTTGTTCGGGGAAAGGTAATATACACATAATCATCATCATCATCATCATCATCATCATCTCTGTCTCTGTCTCTGTCTCTCTGTCTCTCTCTCTCTCTCGTTTCCACCACCAATGTTCTTCCTTTTCTCTCATCTTTTCACCACCCATCCTCTCTCTTCCCCTCCCCAAACATCCTGGCATGTTGACATTTCAGTTTATGCAGATTGATAGCTCACGAGTGCGTGTACACATATTACACCACCTACAAAAATAAATCATTTAAATATGTAGTCTAGATGCCAGTTTTCATGATGAGCTGTCAGAAACATTGGTTCATATGCAGACATTTCCATACACTCCAGAATTTCAGATTTTAGTTATTAACCTTGTGGATTAAAAAGCTAGTATTCTCATTTGTGGCATTGCCACTTGAGAGAACACATTTTTTTCTCACCCACTGGATGAAATGTATTCTTTATGTATTCCATGCAGGCAAATATCAGCTCCCCTTTAATTTTTAATTCACGCTGAATGGGAAAAAAAATCAACTTGTTGTAATTTTGTTCTCCTTTTTGTTTAGGTACTCCACTCACAAAAACTGAGAGAAAAGCCCACCCAACCATGGATTATTGCAGAGAAGACTGGGACCATCTGCACTGCACACCATGACTGTATGGCAGGTTTGGGTGAAGTGTGTTCTCATGTGGCATCACTTATGTTTGAGGTAGAAGCAACAGTGAAACTGCGCGACTCCAAAACTGTAACACAAACTCCAGTCTACTGGTTACTGCCTGCATCGCTGAAAAAAATCAGTTACAGACCTGTTGCTGAGACCGACTTCTCATCAACGCAGATGAAGAAGAAAAATTTGGATGAGGCAATAGCAACAGGAACACGAACAACTCCTTCCCGAGTAAGACAACGTAAGGAATATCACCGATCAGTGAGACAGAGTTGATCAACTTTTTGCATGAGATAAACAAGGGGCAGATGAAGCCAGCCATTATGAGTGCAGTTCAGCCCTTTAGTGATAACTTCATACCAAAAGAGGTACAACACATGTATCCCAAACTGCTGACAGATATGTTTGATGAAGAGCTCCATCAGCCTACACGCTTGCCACTACAGAATAGTAAAGCAACAACACCAGGACCAAGCAATGCAGCACACCAGCCATCAGAGTCTGTATGGTGCTTCTGCCAGAAGGAGGAATATGGACAGATGGTTGCCTGTGATGATCAAAATTGCCAATTTCAGTGGTTTCATTTTGACTGTATAGGCATTGTATCAAAGCGAAAAGGAAAATGGTATTGCCCTGAATGCATAAAATCCTGTAGCAAGAGCAGGGGTAGCAAAGTTAAGTGACTCGGAAGTGTCATATCTATGCAAGAGCCTTAAAGCAAACAAGTCTTTTGTTCTGGTCTGGCATTATTGTATTATGAGAGAGAGAGAGAGAGAGAGAGAGAGAGAGAGAGAGAGAGAGAGAGAGAGAGAGAGAGAGATTTTATGCCAATTTATGATACAATTGTCAGTTTCAAGGAAGAAAGTAAATATCAATACATAAGTTATACTGTATTTATTGATTTGTTATTTAAGTTGAAAATGTCTATAGACAAAAACATACAATAAATAGCTTCGATTTCTTTAATACTTTGTCATCATCTCCCTCCAAACTCTCTGCGGTCATCTTACGGCTGGCTATTTCTGACTTCAGCTCCATGTTTTCCACAGTCAGTCTTCTCAACTCTTGTTGAATTGCCTCCAGATTATGACCCTTTATATCAGTTTGGATCTCCCTTGTGTTGTGATCCACAGAATCTTCTGTCTCACATGTTTGGTCATCAACCAATATGTCCTGGAGTGATACAAGGGTTTCAGCAGCACCAAGTCTCATCCGTTTCTTGATACGACCCAATACTCTGTTGTATCTGTCAGTGGCAGCTGATGGAGATGGCAAGACTTTGACATGACCTAGCTTCAAGGTCGGTACCCAGTCAACATTTGTCTTGTCATACAGGTCAGCAGGTTTACCTGCAAAGCAATTTACACACATATTAACATTTGAAAATGAAAATAATACTTTGTTAACAGTCTTTTATTTGGTGATTTGGTAACACAATTAGTGTACCATTCAGTTCTTTGTTTCTACAAATACATTTATCACCTAAATATGAAAACATATTGCAATCTCATGGGCTTCGATCTACAATCACATCCCATTTATAACATAACACAAAAGGTTAACATTAAAATTTATCAAGATGCTGCTGGCAGACATGGACAGATTTTATTTAGTGACGGTTTACATTTACATATTAAGAAACAGAGGCTTGTCATTTACAAACTATAGACAATATACAAAATGTTCAAAATGTACATACAAATTAATTACTTGCAAGGCTGTATACTTACAGACAGATATACATACTTATTCTAACAAAGAAGAGTGATATATTTTGTAAACAGATATTCAACAGCCTAAGACTAAGATAAGTTACGATTATTAGTAGCCAAAATCTAGTCATGCTAGTTTCAATTTTCTATCAACTTGACTAAGAGAACAAAGCAACTCGAAGGGAGTGGGGTTGGAACCGCTGTCTTGATATATTACTATATGAATAACAAAAGTTTCCAAAGTTCATTTCAACTTACCACTCACAAAATAGACTGAACATACATGTGTGTACGGAAAATTGCTGATCTTTATGTCCGAACGTCCAATATTTGAAAGCCACATGCTCTGTCTTTCCTCCGACAACTGTAGTGTATGTTCGCCATGTTTCTGCTGTATTGTGGGAAGTCTGAAGTATGACAAGTCTTTCTCACGGTCAGCACGATTCCCACACACGAACACGACACAAAAGGTTACCATTTTTGCTGAACCAACTTACAACGTGAAAGAAACGTACTAGTAGTGTTGCCATACACATGGCGTTGTAATCCAATATGGCGCACGCCAAAACTGATGACGTCTCATGAATACGGTCTATTAAGAAGTGTGCAACGCACACATTACAGCGGCGGGTGGTGGCTCTTATACACACCTGACGATAAATTATGAATCAAACGGTGTTGGCGTTTACGACTCGCACAAGGTCTAATGACCACAAGCAAGGATAATTAATGATCAGTCAGTCAGTCAGTAAGTCAGGTTGCCACATTCATTCATCCAGGTCCTGGAATACT